>OVBE01000937.1:0-41974 GCA_900406425.1 Iberis pinnata
ACATGGACATGTTAACTTACGACTGTTGCCCCGAGGTTGGCGACACGCTAATTCCATACATTCCATCACACCATTCACATATTCCTCAATCAAAAGATTTGTTTCCGGATTCACCCTCTCACCATCTATCCACAATCGAAAATAAGGAGGAGTAGCCATTTTAGAACTTTAAATGTTTGTGAATTTGTGTGTGAAATAATGATAGGAGGGTTTGTGGTTATATAGAGAATAGTCTGACGGGTTTCTGATAGGTCCTACCCGCAGTAATATTCCGTCAGAAATGCCGTCAGAAATTTCTGACGGACCTTATTTCCGTCACTTATTCCCTCACAAATTTCTGGCGGATTTTAACTGTCAGAAATTTCCGTCAATAACTCCCTTCTTTTCTTGTAGTGTGTTCCCATCTACCTGATCCGAACAAGGTGAAGCTAAACCCATTCTAGACGCTGGTCCTCTAGCCGTTCTTACGCAAACGGGTATACATGCACCTGGTGTAACTGTGCAGAAGACTGTTGGTAGTATCGGCAAGAGCTTGCATGTTGTCTTGGGTCTTAACGTCGCTTCCTAGAAATGGCGGTGTCCTAGGAACTGATAACACCGAGATATCCGCTCTACCACTTGAACTGCAAAACAACCCGTGATAGATATATGTTAACAAAGGTAAGCCATTGAAGTCACGATATAAAAAAAATTTGTGATTAAAAATCCAAGGAAGTATGCTATTCCACAAGTTTTCATGAAAGTCAAGTCTTCTTTACTTATTTCATTCCACCCCTACAATTACAAATTACTGAAACTTAAACTCTCTAAAACACCTACAACACCACCAAGGCTTGAGGAAGACGAATGCACCAGGTCAAGTAGGTTACATATGGACGTGGGTGACCCCCTTGTTGGTGCTTCCGATTCAGTAAAGTAACCTTGTTAGCCCAAGAGATCATGATGTGTGCCATGGCATCAGAATTACTAAGTCAATAAACCCAAACTCTAGAAATGTTAAATAAAAAATTGGTAAAAAATAAAATAAATGAATTCTCCTTCCCTACAAAGTTTGATATTAAAACTTAGTTCGATTCATCAGCAAAATGTGAAGAAAGCCAGTTTTTTTTTTTTGTGTGCACCAAATTCTAATATTAAAACTTAGTTCGATACAAGTTCAAAAAGAGCCTTTTTTGCTAAAAAATATGCATCCTCGTTTAAACATCGAGGTATAGTAGTGAAAGAAAAAAAAGTCGAAGGCAATTGGTTAGAACTAAACTTGAACAGCATACAATAAAGTTAATTGTTCATATTAAAACTTAGTTCGAGAAAGCCAGTTTTAATCACCCAAAATAGCATACAATAAAGTTAATTGTTCATATTTGCTTACTCAAAAGAATGAAGATGTGCTGGACTTCCTAATGAGCACTAATGAAATCCAAAAGACTACATGGTCATTTTTGACATGGAACATAATTCCAACAAATGAACCAAATGAACAGTAGTCTTTTGGTAATGTATAACTCAGTATGGGAGGAAAAGAAGTGTCAAGTAATGTAGAAGAGCGACACAATTAGAGATGGATACGCTTACCAGCTTCTGATCATTTCAGAGTATCCTCCAATATCATAAATATCTTCTTTGTGAACTCAATCCTCGACGTTGAATTCAAGATATGAACGGAAACCGTTTGCATAAAGCCACTGGCATTTTCTACTTTCTGAAAGTTCAAGAATTGCATCACACCCTTTGCATTGAAAGTTGAACCACTACAATCTAGAAAACAAAAGAAACATATGCAAAGTGTTACATCCCAACCCGGGTCCAAGAAAATTTCGGCCCAAACCCGAACCCCACTAGCCAAAAAGAGGTATTAAAAGGAGAAAAACCTAGTTTAAGATTCATTAATCTCCTAAATCTTTTTTTCAAACAAAGCTCTTTTCAATTCTCTCTAGCCACCAAGTGTTCTTCCTCCTTCAAGCTCACCACCGATCACCACCACCACTGTAGGTTCATCGCCTATACAGCCTCCTCATCATAGTGAGTTGTCTCATCCTCCTCTCTTTTCAGTTCTATATCTCTTTCCATTAGATCTCTCTTTCAATCAATTGATTGAATATTGTTGTCAGGTTCTAGCAGTCATCATCATAGCAACCCTTCTACACCATTAGGGAATCATCTTCTCCATCAAAAGCCTCCTTCTCCTCCTGTTCAGAAAGGTGAGAATCCATGATTCCACTTTACTGTAAAAGAACATTCGTTCTTTATTTTCTAAAATTATTTTTTTATTTTATTAATTAATTAATTCCGAAATTAATTAGTTAATTTTCAATATTAGTTTTTAAAATTAAAACTTAATTTTATATTTAATTTTCGGATTTATTTTCAATTGATTTTAAAGAACAACAAATTATTGTTGAAGTTAAGATATTTACCCTTATTTTTAGGATTTGATTAATTAATTATGGAAATAATTAATTAATTCAATTTTAAATATTAATTACGAAATTAATAATTATTTAACAATTCAAATAATTATTTTATTTTAACTTTATATTTTATTAAATTTTTTCGTATTTATTAATTAATTATTAAATAATAATTAATTATTTTATTTTATTAATTTTTTTTGTTTATTTTCGAAATTATTAATTGTTTAAGAAATTTAAATAATTATTGTTATTTTAAATCTGAAATTTTGGAATTTATTTATTTATTTTCGTATTTAATAATTAATTATTATTTGTTTTTTTAATATTTATTTAATTTCGAATTTATTAATTAATTATTTATTATAATTAATTATTTATTATATTTTCGGATTTAATAATTAATTATTAAATATAATTAATTATTTTAATATTTTCAAGATATTTTCCTAAATTCCTAATTTATTATTTAATTATGAGTTAATTGGGTTAACTTTCTAAAGTTGATTAATTAATTCAAAAGTTAAATGATAAATTATTCCTTTCATTTAAATGATTGGTTAATCATTTAAATTAGATAGATACGATTCTGATAAACCGGAGATCTATGTTATTAATTTCAGATCCCGAGTTTATCGAACTTGAACCCCGACCGAGACGTAAAACCCGTCTTCCAGCTAAGCTAAGGTGGGGTTGAGTTCAATAGTTCTCTTAAAGCCCATTTGGCATTTCTTCTATTGTAGGTTTGGGTTAAAATGTGTATGCGTGTAAATATGTTGCTTGTATTTAATTGTGTGTATTAAAGTATATGAACCTGATAAAGAATATAAGATGTTAATCCAACGCACCATAGGTTGTAGTTGTGTGATTAGTTTGTGTTTTGTGAATATGCCGGGACATCGAGATAGAGCCAGGTTATGCTGGTAAAGCCAGTCGCCTAGGGTGCGATGTCTTCGGAACAACAGCCATTGAGATGATAGCACATGACGCGAGACGAGACTGCCTCATAGGGTGCAATGAGCTGGGAGTTAGCTGTTGTCTGGTACCCGCTTAGTCAACTCAGACCAACGGGTCGCTGGCGTCTTGAAGGAAGGTGTAAAGCCTTCTGAGGCCGGAGTCGCTAACAGTCGTTAAACTGTAAAAGCGTCATGGAGTCCAAGAGGGACTGATAACCATGGTGGTGTAGCCGAGCACTTATGTCGGAACTACGAAAGCGTCTGAGGAATGTAGAGGGATTGATCCCCCTCTACGGAAGGGATTCTCGGACGGTGTGGCGAGCACTATGTCGCTAGGGTTTTGTGTGAATTGTGTGATAAGCGAACGTTAGTTTCGTCTACATGTTTTAAGGTCAAGTCTAACGTAGTTTGGGTGTTGATTGTGTTTTAATAGAATTAGGGATTTCTCAAAATCCCCTCTCGCTGAGTAACTCTATATTGACGAGTTACTCACCCCTCCAATTATCATTTTTTCCTCACAAGTGAACATGACGAGTAGTTGATCGGAAGTGCTGGATTTCGGGATCGCAGCGTTTTATTCGTCTTCTTTTATTTCCTTCGTTATTTAATTATCAATAAATGTGAAACCCGGTTTAATTAAGGTTTTAAGGTTTTATTTTGACATTTAAGTTGTATTTACAATATTTATTTCTAATAAAGTGATCTTTCGGTTCCAAAGTTAGTTAATAGACTGATTTGCCCTTAACGGGAAAATCAGGATGTTACACAAAGTTACAAGGCTTCGTGAAAAGCAATTAATACTACCACAAATTGGAGGATATCTCAAACTTTATCTAGAAAGTTCTTGCTTCAATTAGTGAGCTAACAAATGCATCAAACAAAGTCGAACGATCAATGAAAGAAACTTGGCAATTGTAATGAAAGAGTAAACAAACATTAAAGTTACCCATAATATATGGATTTTACTTATTATTGTATAGAATAAGTTAAGTAGACAATATCCAAATGAGAATATGATCAACGCATCAAAATGTTTGCATCTTTACGATAGTAAAAATATACCAAAGTAGCAACCTCAATGGTTATTATTTAACTTACATCTGAGCACTAGAGCCCATATTATGACACTTCATATTCTTACAGTTCACCTGCAAAAATAATAAATATGTTAAATTTTGAGATAAATAAGGGAGAGACAATTGAAGACGTTCTCTGCTCAAACTTTAGCTCACCGCAACAACAATACTCGTCTCACTGAACTTAGGAATGCGAATCAACCGGAACAAATGCCCTTCTGACGATGCATCGCAAATACTAAAGCATTGTTCGATGAACAAAAACTATCATATTCTTTGTTTTTAAAGAAGTTGTACCTTTTAACAAACGGTTTTCGGAATTATCTTGATTCCCCACAAAGTAGACATGAGAGCAGATTTCAGTGAAGAAAAAGTCTCTATCAGTGAAAAGGTAATAATCTATAAAAATAGTTAAGCAAACGATTGGATTCAAAGTAATTTTTAAAAAAAATTTAATGATAGCTCTATCAGTGAAAAGATAACAATCTATAAAAATAGTTAAACAAAAACTATCATATTCTTTCTTTGCTTAAAAATTTTTTAGTTAAGCAAAGAAAGTCATTAAGAAAACACGGAGCTGAAGCTTGTTCTTCATCAAGCTTCACATAAGCCCCCATCTGATTAATCCTTAGATTCATCCTTCTCGTACTCATACTTGGATCCTTCAACCTTTTGTTCTTCTTTGCACACAAATCTGGAATGTGCGATTTGGTGGATGTTTCTAAGAAGAAGATGAATAGTCGAATGATGTAAAGGGAAACTTAGACCATGTCCAATAGTAGGACCTAAGGTTTAGTGATCAATTTAATCAATATTTAGCAATCCTTAAAAAAGTTAAGGACATTCTCAATTCTAGTGTCTCCAATGGTACGACCACGAATGTGGTTCTTAAAAATTACTTTTTATTTGAGATATTTGAACATAAATTTTTTAAATTGAACCAAAACCGAATATCCGAAAGCTCAGCCCTACAAAAAATCATGAATAAAAAATAGAACCGAACTTACCCGGAACCGACCTCGAGTCGACAAGAATCAAACCAGAACCAAACCGAATATTAAAAAAGTATCAATTGGATATTCTAATTTATGATCCGAAGAAGCTGAACCGACCGAATATCCGAAAGCTAAGACCTACAAAAAGAAAAGAAAAGAAAAAAAAACCTCGACAACAAAAAATAATAATAATAAAAATCAAGACCGCCAATCACTGACTGACATGTGGCGGTCCTGATCTGGTTTCTTAAATCCCAATTGAAGGATCGACTCCTTCCCTTTTTTGCTCCATCACCCTTTTTTAAAAAGAAACGCTTAAACTAAAGCGTTGTACATGCTCCTTAGGCATTGGCTATTAAGGTTTATTGAATTGTGAGCTAAGAAAATGGTTTTAGTTTGAACAGATGTCGGTTTCTTATTGGTCTAGAATTTGATGACGCGGATAGGCTAAGAATCAAGAATAGTGAACTTTTATATAGTTTATTAGATTTATTGAATCAATTTTTAAGTAACTTATTAACTACATATTACATATTTATGTAATTATGGAAATAAATATTAAGAGTTATGTTTTCTCTTCTACTATATTACAAAAATAAACAAAAAGTTAAACTATACTCACTAAAAGAAAAACATCTATATTAGTTGGGTTGACGATTTTTTTTCCCCTGAACAATATCAACCCACACTATTTCCCCCTGAATTTGTTGCCTCATCAGTATACTACACAAACTACTTGATTCTTTAGAAACCCCCCCTCCCCCCAAACTTAGGATTTCTCTTTAGATTCCCCCACAAATCAATTTTAGAGAGAAATCAAGTCTCTAAAAGTCCCGAATCAGAAGGGTTTAGGGCTTGATTTCTCCGGTAGCTCTCAAAATTCCCCTTTTGAAGAACCCTTAATCGAAAAATAACCTAAACCCAAACACAATTTCGAATCATAATTGTAATTTTAAGTCGCGATTTAGTGTGTTAATTAATTGTGGGGGAATCTAAAGAGAAATCTTAAGTTTGGGGGGTTTTCTAAAGAATCGAGTAGTTTGTGTAGTATATTGATGAGACAACAAGTTCAAGGGGAAATAGTGTGGGTTGATATTGTTCAGGGGAAAAAAATCGTCAACCCATATTAGTTTGAGGAGTAGGGTTGGGCGTTCGGATATCGGAATCCGACCGGGTTCGGGTTTTCAAATTTTTTATTTTCGATTATAGAATCCGTTCATGTATTTTAGGACTTCGAATCGAATTTGGTTTGGTTCCTTGGGTTTGGCTTGGTTCGGGTTTGGGATCATATTTTCGGATATTTCGTATTTTTAATTTGGTTTCGGGTTTTTTGATTGAAATCATATATAAATATCTAAATGATCCAAAATAATCCGAACTAATATATTGATTACCATTTTCTCCATCATTAATCTGTGTGATAAATTCAAGTTTCTATAATATGTAAAATCAAATAAACTTATATGCAAACAAATCACCAATTATGATAAAATACCAACGAACAATATAAGTGATTTTGAATTTTTCGAAGTCTCATATGGAGGAGACCTTGAAAACTGAGAGGATTGTGACTATACAAAAAGCTAATAAAAATTAGAAAAGAAGGAAGATGAATCGACAAAAGACAAAAGTATGAATCGATGTAGTATAGAGGAATTGGGGAACGTGATGTTGTGCACAATGTTTTTATGTCATTGTTCTGATAGGATACTAAAAGTAATTTGAATATCTCTGCACTCCTCTTCATTGTTTGAAGATAATCATTCCTCTTACAATCTTTGAGAAGATTAGTAAAATTGATCTTCCAATGGTAAATAATTTGCTATATGTAATGTTTCAAATTTCATCTTATAGCGTAAAAGTAATCGTGTAAACCATAGACTTACTATTAGAAAAATAGGTTTATGAATAAATTTTGGTTATCTCGGATATGTCCGATCGGGTTTGGATAACCGAACTAAATAAATATAATACACATTCGGATATTTTACTAAATTCGAACATGATCCGAACCCGGTTTTTCGGATCGATTTCGGGTTCGGATTCGGATTTCGGATATTATGCCCAACCATATTGAGGAGTAGTGTTTTTTGATGTATCCGATGTTTTTGTTAAAAGATGACTACAAATTATAAATCAAAATTTACCAACAAATTAAGTATTAAATTATCATTGGAAAAGACTAAAAAAACTATACTCACCAGAGAAAAAACAGTCTTTAATTTTATGAACATTATTTTAATAATGTATTTGAATTTTTAATAAATAAACAACTATACGTCATAAATCAACTGTTACCAACAAATTGAATACTAAAATATAATTAATAAAATATTCTAAACTAAAATTCAACCTAACTAACCTACCAAATATTCAACAACCACAAAATAATGTATATGAACCCCAAAATTTTGCAACTTCTATATTACATATAGTAAACTCATTTGTTAGTTTAAAATTTTTTTTTTGTTACTTTTTTCTTATATGAGAAGTTATTTGAACTAATCACCAACTTACTGGAGATTAGCCAAACACAATTTTCTATAATTTGGTTTGTTAAATAAAATGTTTAATGTGCTACTAAATCATGTCAACGAGTTCGCCCTAACTCTATCTCTCCTTGACGCGTTTATCGAAGCGCCACTTCTCACCATGGTTTTCTCCAACGCCGGCGGAGCTAGAGCTCTCCAGCGTCGGGCCACTTTCTTGATTCTCGTTTATGGTCTCGGCTATTCTTCTTTGCTTTTGGGTGTTTCTCATCTCGACTTCCAGTGTTGTGTCGCCACACGAGCTCGACTTTTCGGCGATAGATCGAGCCTTTCTTGACACCATTATGTTTTAGGGTCCTTTTCCGACGTGCTTCGCCACCGCCGAGATCTCCCGTGTGCTTTGCACCTTTTCCTCCTTTGTTGCTGGCGTATTCAATCAAACCCTTTTCTCGGATTTCGAGGCTTCCAAATATGCATGTTGCAGTCTCTTTCGCTAACAGATATGGTCGGCTTCAGGCTCTTCCAATCGGAGGTAATCCCTTTAGTTCTTCAATTATCATTCATGAAGTTCTCGTGTGACTGTATTAATTTGGGTACCGGGATATCTCTTTGCTTTTGTCACGGTATTTTCGATTATCAAAGAAACTCCTGGACCGGACCGACTGTTGTCGGTGACAGCTTCTCCATCCTAACTTTCCCAAACGGCGTTCCTACATTGTCTCGGCCTTCCTTGCTTCAAAGGTTGGACTTGAGAAATGTTTCGGGTCAAGATACTGTATCGGAAAGCTACGAGTTATTAGCAGCTCGGATATATCACAAGGAAGGTTACTCAAATCCCCCAAGCTTTCATGCTCTCTCTATGCTAATCTCTTATTTGAAACAATTCCGAATTCATCGAGACTTGCGGTATCAAGGTTAGATTATTCTGGTTTTGGTTGGATATGAGTTAATTAGTATTAGAGTTATTTTTGTTAATAGGGTCGGCTATGAAGTTTATAATTGGTATGGAGATTATGATGCTAAGTTACAAGTTCTTCATGGTACAAATCTCCTGATTTTTTTGTCGGGTACATAAGCTGGATGATTGTGATATATAGTCCCTTAGATGGCTCATCTAAAGAGTTATCTACTCAAACTTCCTCCTGCAGGGACCAGAAGAGATCGTCACCATCAGCCTCTTCGTTAGAAAAGATAATCTGTCCACTTTTCTCGTTCTCTTTGGAAGTGAGACTTTCTCTGGAGGCCTTTCTTAGTAGGACCTCGGTTTTCCAAACCTTGTTGCAATCTTGTGTAATGACTTACTCAAAGTCGGAAGATGCATCGACAATCACTTCAGGATTGATCGCGGTTATGGATCGGCTACCGAAATCACATTTTAAGGTGATGTGTTCAAAGTTAGTCGAGGAAGCAGCAGGAATTGAGTTTACCAAGTGTTTAATCGCACTAAGCTGTATTATTCTCCTAACCTTTTATCAAGTTATGCTTATCCTACCTATCTATTGTTTTCTAAATTTGAACTTTCTTTTGAACTTTATGTTAGCACATTTGGATATGTCCAATGTTGCTTTTACTTTTGTAATCGTTTAGATTTTGAACGAAGATTTGGTGCACAAAAAAAGTATGTTCTTTTTTGTGGTTCAAAGAATTAGTTGTATTAAATTTTTCAATAAATCATGTCATAATAAATTTTTATGAAGATTATATCACGAGTGTATCTAAATAAAAAAATAAAAAAAATCAAGAGAATATAAACTAATTATTTAACATTACATACTTACGAGTTTGTTCAAGAGTAATTTCAAAAAATTTTCACAAAATCTAAAAATACATAAAAAAATGTTTTGTATAAAAAACATACAAAAAAGATGAAAGATAAATTACAATTGTTGTTAATGATTAGTTTTTTCATAGTTAATGATTTGTTTATGTTCCAATTTTTCAATGGATTTTTATAATTATATTTAGTAAAACTATCTTGTATCTAAAAAAAATCAAAATTTTTACTCAACTTTTATTTATGTTACGGTTTTTAGTCTGATCATTTACACTAACCCATCCGTAGAGCAGGTAAAATTCTAATATATTTATGTCATGTTATTTTTCCAAATTTTTTTATCAATCTTTCTAGTTCCAAAAATTTTATGTCTATAGGTTTAATTTTGACATAAAAATTAATAAAGCATCTTACAATTCAAATAAAATATTAATATAGAGTAAATATCACGTACAACTAAAAAATGATTAAAAAACAACAGACAATAATTTTTTTTAATACAAACAGACCCGTACAATAATATAAAATTAATACATAATTTAATTTAATATCAAAGCATAATATTTTATTAATTGATATTGCATATAATAGTTATTTAATATATATATATATATATATATTATAGTAATTTATATTAGTTTATCATCTTGACTTATATAATAAAGACTAAACAGCCTAACACAAAAAGTTACATTTGAGAATACTTTTTTGAAGAAAAACATATCAAACTTCAAATATGAGGTCAAGGATGTTCGGCGTTGTTTTCTTTTTTCTTTTTGATAAAATGAAGGCGTTGTTTTTTCCTTTTTTTTTTGGTAAATTATGAAAGTTCTGAGTCTTTAAAATTTAATCTTTTTGGTGTTTAAAATCCGTCGTTGATAATATTTATTTAAGGTGTAAAGTACTCTTCCCAAGGGATTTTAATTAGTGACCTTGAACACTCCAAGAGTGTCTCAACCACTATACCACAAGTTGTTCACATCTAGCAACCTAGTCCAGTTTAGTTTTTACTTACATATATACACGCAATATATCATATACTATACAAGCATCAATCATATATGTCAGGAGTATGTATATAGGTTGTTCATGACATGTAACATGCAAAATTTAACCAAAGACTAGCGTAGATGAATGAAAAGAAGGAGATGAGTGAGATCTATACTAACCCTCACCTTAGCCTTGAAGACTAGAGCAAACCTCCTTTTGGAGGGATTTCAAGTTGCTGGTTCCATGAAACTTTTCCTCATGCAGATGAGCTCCAAACTGCTATTTTCTTATACCGGTAAATAGATATACGAGTCTAACATCCTCATATGAAGTATCAAACCAATCCAAGTTCTTTAGGTGGTCCAAACAACTCATAAACTCTAAATTCACCGATCTGGAAATCTGACAGATACGAAGATGCTCAGAGATGATAGAATAACTCTAATATTAACCATTGGTTTGAAGATCCCACCATTCATATTGAAGATATGGATGTCCTCTAACTTCCATCCAAAATAATCCCGATCATATAAGTTTTACCCTTTAAAATGTGTGTTCTTTTCTGGCTGGTCGCAGGTTCGCTCTGCACCGACACCTCTCAGTAAAACATGCATAACTCCTAGCGAAAACAGTTCGTCATTTTGAGTTGTATTTTTAAGAGCTATGCATGTTTTACCGAGAGGTGTCAGTGGAGAGCGGACATGCGACCAATCAGAGAAGAACGCACATTTGAAAGGGTAAAACTTATCTGTTCGGGACGATTTTTAGATGGAAGCTAGAGGATATCCATATCTTCAATCTGAACGGTGGGATCTTCAAACCAATGGTTAGTATTAGATTTATTCTATCATCTCTGAGCACCTTCGATTCTGTCAGATTTCCAGATTTGTGAGTTTGGAGTTTATGAGTTGTTTGGATCACCTAAAGGACTTGAATTTTTTCTCTTTTCCGGCATCCGAGAAGAAAGGAAAAAGAGGAAGAGAAGAATAAAGTAGAAGCTTTGAGGTGATAATTGTGAAGAGTCTCTTGTCTCTTTAAATAGAAATGGAGAAGGAAGAGAAAGGAAACAATGGTGAATGAAAGTTTCCATTGTTGAAGAAAGAGCATTGATGGAGAGATATTTCTCTCCTAGGAAGAGTTAATTGAGAGGATTGGAGAGGAAAATATTCATTTATTCATTTTCTTAGAGGAATCAATCAAATAAAGAAATTAGGGGAGAATAGAAGTTTAGAAGATTCTAGGGATTTCCTATATGAAATCAAAATTAAAAATTTACCCAAAATTCTGGGTTGGGATGTTACAATTCCCCCCCCCCCCCCCCTTTNGAATTCAACCTGAATTCTAAAAAGTTCGAACTTCATCCCATTACAAATTTTGGGTTAGATAATTTTGATTTAAGAACTTGCCGAAAAGAAATGGAAGAGATGAGAATGCTCAAGATATATAGTGCTCCCGGCCTATAAATTCTAGATAGAAACTAAAATACCAAAACAATCAGAAAAATAAATAAAGCAGTCAACCTAACATTCGACCCTACTCCTAATTAAGAAGCGGCGGACTCCTAGCCACTTTGATCTCTGTTGCCGGCTGGATCCGAGGCGAAGTCGAGATGGTTGAAGTCTTCGGATGGGTTACTTTCGTTGCTGCTATCCTGTGTCGGGTTGCGGAGCGCTTCCTCGGCTTCCTAGGCAGCTTGGACAACATCGTAGACGCGTATAAACTCCTTCACTAAATCTTCGTTTAATACTTTGTCCTTGATATCTTGACGGAGCCCATCCCAAAAGTTGCACGCTAGTCCTGGTAAGTTGCGGCTAGCTGGTACGGCTCTCGGCAGTTCTGCAGGAATCATTCCATAGGCAATAAACCGATACTAGCGCGCAACTTTTGGGACGGGCTCCTTCAAGATATCAAGGACGAAGTACTAAACGGAGATTCAGAGAAAGAGTTTATCCGCATCTACGATGTCGTCCAAGCTGCCTAGGAAGCTGAGGAAGCACTCTGCAACCCGAGACAGGATAACAACAACGAAAGTGACATGTCCGAAGACTTCGACTATCTCGACTTCGCCTTGGATCCAGCCGACAAAGGAGATCAAAGTGGCTAGGATTCCGCCACTTCTCTTAGTTAGGAGTAGGGTCGAATGTTAGGTTGATTGCTTTATATATTTCTTTGATTGTTTTGGTATTTTAGTTTTTATCTAAAATTTAAAGGTCGAGAGCCCTATAGATCTTGAGCATTCTCATATCTTCCATTTCTTTCTGCAAGTTCTTAAATCAAAATTATCTAACCCGATAATTGTATTGGGATGAAATTCAAACTTTTTAGAATTTGGGACGAATTCTTTTTAAGGGGGGAGAATTGTAATATCACAACCCAGAATTTTGGGTAAATTTTTTAATTTTGATTTCATTTAGGAAATCCCTAGAATCTTCTAAACTTTCATTCTCCCCTTATTGCTCTATTTGATCGATTCCTATAAGAAAAGGAATTTCTTCCTCTCAAATCCTCTTAATTAACTCTTCCTAAAAATCTTCTCTCCAACTATGGTATTTCTTCCTCTTCAATTCTCAGAGAAAATCTCTCCATCAATGCTCTTTCTTCAACAATGGAAACTTTCATTCACCATTGTTTCCTTTCTCTTCCTTCTCCATTTCTATTTAAAGAGACAAGAGACTCTTCACAATTATCACCTCAAAGCTTCTACTTTCTTCTTCTATTCCTCTTTTTCCTTTCTTCTCCAAGGCTAAAAAAAGAACAAATCCAAGTCCTTTAGGTGATTCAAACAACTCACACACTACAAACTCGCATATCTGGAAATCTGGTAGAATCGATGATGCTCAGAAATAATTGAATAATTCTAATACTAACCGTTGGTTTGAATATCCCACCGTTCAGATTGAAGATATGGATGTCCTCTAGCTGCCATCCAAAAATAATAAGATAAGTTTTACGCTTTGAAACATGCATTCTTCTCTGACTGGTTGCAGGTCCGCTCTGCACTGACCCTCTCAGTAAAACATGCATAACTCTTAAAATACAACTCTGAATGACAAATTTTTTTCTCTAGGAGATAGATAAGAAGGATATCTACTTACCCATAAAGTTTCGTGAAAATCTATGGCCGCTTACCCATCTGTTTCTGATTTTTCCTAACACTAAACGAATCTGTTTTTGTTAGCTATAGATGTTTCTTTCTCCGGTGAGTGTTGACAACTCCATACGAATATTGCACGGCTAAGGCTTCGCTGAATAGGTGGTTTCAGCGCAGGAGAAGAATATGAGAGAAAGAGAGGAGAGAAAATGTGGCTAGATTTCTCAATCCCTCTTATGTCTCCTTTTATAAACTATGGGAGAATGAACTTAGAGTTTATGAAATATGAAATGGGTTTGACTGGGCTTTTATTTACAACTCCTTGGGCTTTTGAAATAAAAAACAAAAATGGTCCGGACTCCTGTGTTGGGATGTTACAACTCTCCCCCTCCCTTAAAAAGAATTTGTCCCCGAACTCAAGAAACCTTATTCTCCTCCACTTAGTTTCCGTCCAAGCATCAAAGTATCCAACTTCGATGAAAAATCTTAATGCATTCCTAATGAAATGGAAATGTCAAACGACCCAAAGATATTACTAGGAGAGCTCCACTTCTTAACTTTAATGAAGAGTAACCGACCACTCTTCCAAAAGAGGTCATCTCTGCACCTCACTTCCATTCTGGGAATTAGTCTAACTTGAAGATCAACACTCACATGAGAAAATGAAGGTGTTGTTACGTTAAAGAGGATGTATCCTATGGTAATAAAATTTAAATAATAAATTTAAAAATAAAATATTTTAATTCTATGATAAAAAAATTAGTGTATTGATTTATAGAAATATTTAAATAAGAGTTTAATTATATATATATATATATATGAATTTTAAACTTTTTATTTATTATTAATTATTTTTCAAAACAATTATAATTTAATAATTTAAATATAGAAAAATTTATGATATAAAATTATTTAATGTACTGGTTATATATAATATTTTAAAGTAAATATTTTTAATAGTTTGATATTTTTTATATTATGTTCTACCAATCATCAAAATATGAACATTAAATAAGATCATACAACTTCAACAGCATACTGCTAATGCTTCATACAACTAATACTCTACTAAAAGCATTCCCAATCAGGGCTCTAGTACCAAAATCAAAACTTTCCTATGGAAAGCAATGGTGAATGCTTTACCTACATGAACTCAATTGGCTTGTCGCAGGTTCATCTAACTTTAAGATGCACCCCATATAATGTCCCTGAAACTATGGATCACACATTGTAGCATTGTCCTTTTGATTTGTAGGTTTGAGAGAGTAGCTCCTCTCCAAAACATACAAATTGATCCAGATGATACTTTAGCAATGTTCTTATCTCAGGCTAAGCTGACATGTGTTCTACTTCCAACATAAGCTTAATTAACTATTGTATTTTGTTGGATTTGCTGGAACATATGGTTAGCAAGGAACAACATCCTATTCTTTAATCGAAATCTCTCCGCTATAGATGTTGTGACCAAAGCAGTTCACAAAGCGAAAGAATATAAACAGGCCCATCTTTTAATCACTAAGTTAATTATAAAGCAGCTCTTCGGGGGATTCTTAACATCAAATGTAGGCTTTTTATATTTTGTTGATGCAACAAGGACTACAACTTCAGATCATACAAGCTTAGGGGTGAATGTTCATCAAGGCTCGGTGCTCTCATACAGAAGTGCATTTTTCTCGGGGACGTAAAGTATCATCTTCTCTTATGGTTGAATTTTTTCCTATGAAGGAAGCGATGCTCCATGCAATCCTTGTGCAAAGGAAATATGTCAATTTTCTTTCGGATTCGGTGATTCTTATGTAACATCCCTTACCGTCCTAGTATGTGGTTCATGGCTCTCTCGGCCCGTGGGTCTCACTATTCTCTGACGGCCAGGTTTGCTAGTCCGAAGGCTTTAGAGATTTGTTTGTTGGCTCTGTTGATCACCATGCATTCTTTCTCCATGATTTGTCCTCACTCGCACAATTTCGAAAGTGACTTCCCGGAAGGTCACCTATCCTTTGATTGCTCCAGTATAAGCATGCTTAATTCTGGAGTTCTTTATGGACCGGTGACCGAAAAGATAAGTGCATTTTAGTGATATAAATAGGCAAATCAGTTTTCATAAACTTAGTCATGCACCACCATTCTTCTATAAACTGGGTGCTACATCTTATCTCTTTATTAATTCTCTCACCTCTATGATTCAGTTATATGGTGTATTGAGTGATATTCATGCTGTTGCAATAACTTTTTCTTATGTCTCTTTTTCTTACATTCCTCCTAGAGAAAACATTCTTGCAAATGGAACGGTTAAGGAGGCTTTCAACCTGGAAATCCCATATGTTTAACTCCTTTTATTTGAATGATAGTATTGATTTGACAACAAAATATCACAATTTAAAATAATTTTAAAATACAAATTTACAATTTAAATCTTCAATAATAAACTCTAGTCCTTTCTAAACTCTAAATTCTAATCGACGTGAATTAGAACTCAAATCTAAAAATTTAAATTTTGAACTCTTATATCTAATTCTTATTTTTATAGTTTTAGTTTAAGAAAAATATTGTAATAATTTTTTGGAACTATTGAGAATGTGGTATTTTCGAAACCCAAACTAATTTTTTGATATTATGAGAATATTTGTTTTCTAGACCATGAATGGTTTGTTCACAATCATTTTTTATTTATTTAACAGCCAAAGATAGAAATATCCATACAAATATTTTTCGTCCACCAATCAAAAAAATAAATGTCTAAAAATAAAGTAAAGAAGCCTAAACAAAACCATATATATCTTCCTCCAAAATCCTTTACCTCCCAAAACAAAACAAAACAAACAAAACTAAACACCTAAATTTGTAAAAACCTATTTTTCTTAAAGTTAACCTCTTCCTTCACCAATATAATCTCACATCTCCCATTTCAAAAAAGAAAACTAGAAACCCAAAAAAAAAAACAAAAGATGGATCATCGAAGAGGAGTGATCCTTGTCCTAACTCTAGTTGTATTCGTATGGCGTTCGGATGCATCAGCAATGTTCAAGACAAAATTCGGCGCACCGCTTTTGACTGAAAAAATCGCAACAAATAGAACCATTATTGTTGATATTGAAGGCAAAGGAGATCATACTTCTGTTCAAAAAGCCATTGATGCTGTCCCTGATGGTAACTCTCATTGGATTATCGTCCATGTTCGTAAAGGAATCTACAAGTACGTATACTTAACCTTTTACATTATTCCATATAGCATAAAACATGTTACATAATATACATAAGTATCACCAAACTTGGCAATCTAGTATATATATATACTATTGTTTTCGAAGACATATAGAAATCTTCGTTATACAATTATGGATTAATTTATGTAAATATTTCTGATTTTTGAATTTGATGATTTTTGAATTTTGGGGGGAGAATAGGGAGAGAGTGCACATTCCAAAGAACAAGCCATTCATATTCATGAGAGGTAACGGAAAAGGAAAAACAGTCATCGAATCTTCACAAAGTTCAGTGGAAAATGTTGATTCAGCCACTTTCAAAGTCGAAGCTAATCACTTCGTTGCTTTTGGTGTCAGCATCAGAGTATGTTTAACATATAAATCAAAATTTCTATTAAAAATAAATAAATTAAATAGAGCATAAGCAATGCAAAGAGCCAAAAAAAAATTCTTAATTTTTGTTTTTCCTTTTTAATTTAAAAAAAATTAAATATTCAACCAATCGTGGGCCGCCACGTGTTAGTGGGCCCACGATTTTTTCAAAATCCAGATCCAATTTTAGAGACCAAAGAGCATATCTCTAATAAAAATAGTGGGGACCCACATGTTTAGAACTCTTTAGAACCCTCCAATGTTCATGGTCTAAGTTTTACTTAAATGACATTGGTTTGCTATACAGAATGATGCACCGGTCGGAATGGCGTTCACGTCTGACAATCAATCAGTGGCAGCATTTGTGGCTGCGGATAAAGTAGCGTTTTACCATTGTGCGTTCTACAGCTTACACAACACTTTGTTTGATAACAAAGGTAGACATTATTACCACGAATGTTACATCCAAGGCTCCATCGACTTCATTTTCGGTCGTGCAACTTCCATTTTCAACGTACTTTTTTCCCACTTAAACACATACATATATATAAACCACATTTTGTCAATTACGTAAAATAAATTGATACAGAATTGTGAGATATTTGTGATATCGGACAAGAGGGTGAAACCATACGGGTCAATAACAGCACATAATAGAGAAAACGCAGAAGAAACTACGGGTTTTGTGTTCATAAGAGGCAAAGTGTATGGAGTCGATGAAGTTTACTTAGGACGAGCCAAAGGACCTTATTCTCGAGTCATCTTTGCTAAGACTTACTTGTCAAAAACCGTTGTACCTAGCGGTTGGACCAGATGGAGCTGCCAGGGCTCAACCGAGTTAGTCTCTAATCATTACTATTTTACCAAATTTTGCATTAGTAAATTATAATTACTGTTTATCTTATACTAATATTCTTTGAGATGTTTGGATCAGGAATTTTTACCATGCGGAGTATAAGTGTCATGGACCAGGTGCTGATAGAAAACAGAGATCAGATTGGGCCAAAGAACTTACAAAACAAGAAGTTGAGTCTTTCTTGTCCATTGATTTTATTGATGGAACTTCTTGGCTCCCTGTTTGGCTTCAGCAAAAGTCTTAAAGTTGCATATGCTATGCGTGTGGCTTTGGAAATGAGAACATACGAAGAAACAATATAGCATATTATATTTCTTCGATGGTATACTATACGAAATAGTTTTGGCTCTTTTTTGTTTTGTTGTACTGTAAAATGTTATTAGTGTGATTGGAAACTCATGTTGTTTGCAGACTTAATGATAGTTTTCATCTAATAATTAATATATGTAACCTAAATTGTATAAACCATATCTTCCACAATAAAAAAATATCTCGAATGAACATTAATTCACTAGATGCCGTTTCTTTTCTATTAAAAGTATAAGACTCGAATTCTTATATTGTGATTTTAACTGAGGGTGACGAAATGATACACATAAACAGTTTGAGTCTCGGTTAGATATATTTTGAAAGTAAGAAAATATCAGAAGCGCATATATAGTGATCGTTTGATGAAATGCAAGAGGAAATCAATACATTAACAACTGAGAAAGTTTGGTTTAGTAGAGAAAATTGTAGTTGTTGTGACAGAACATTTCCTATTCAACTAAACTACTGATTTCCAACGGCTTGCTCTTTCTTGTGTATGTATTGATTAAAGTTGCTTAAACTATTATCTTGTACTACTTTAAAGTAGTGTTTCATATTTTCTCAAACTATATCTGACTTATAAAATATAAAGTCGCTGAATTTTTATGTTTTTTATAATAAAAAATTTACAATATTGTTAAGGACGCATATACAAACTAATTGATATTGTGTCGATATTTCCAAAAATGTAACAAATGTTTACTTGAAAACTAAAGAAAGTAATATTTGTGTGGCATAATAATTATATTTATTATACAACGAAGTGTGAAGATAGAAAATAGTTATTAGCGTATAAGACTTATTTTAGGGAAAAACAATGTATAATTTAGTTGTTCTAAAATTTTGTATTTAACATACGGTGCATGTAAAAATTTACATTTCAACCTTTATATTCAAGTTCATAGTTCCAATCCTACTCTTTCAACTTAAAAGAAACGTATCACTAAATTTGTATGTTATTTAAACTTTCATTATATATAATTTTTTTTAAATGGGAAAAAACTCAAAAAGTATTCTTTATAATAGTTACCACTTTAATACACAAATTATTTCGGTTACCATATTAATACATGAAGATGTTATTGTTGTCATATTAATATATAATTGATTGTAATTACTGTTTAATTACTTGAACTTTTTGAAATTGCAAGTTCACTTAACGAAACTTTAATGGACGTTAATCATAATTAACAATTTTTCTGGTTTCTCAAATAATACTTGGACTATTAATATTTTTCAATATAATACATTAACTAACAAATTTGTATAATTTGATATATGTGTTTTTAAATACATGTTCATGTTAATAGAGTTATTAGATCAAAATTTAAAACTTGTGAAATGATTATTGTTATATATTTATATTATATTGATGCAAAAGATATTAAAATAAATAGGAAAAATTCAATAATACCATTTTTTTACTATAATTTGTTTACTGTTTTGTAAATCAATATCAAATTTTTTAAATACATGTTTATTCTTAGTGTTTGAGTGCTTTCGTTCGACTCACACATGAAATATTATTTTGACCGTTATAAAATCTTTCGCAAGTAAATTGAACATAAAATCTCAAAAACTAATGAAAAAGTGTGTTCAAAGAACGATGAACGTTTCAAAAATAATACCAAGGAAGTAGCAATACTAAAAAAGTTTCATTTATTTTAATTTATTTTGCATTAATAGTAGTAATTATTTCACAACTTTTAAAATATGTTCTAACAATTTGATTAACATGAAAATGTATTATAAAACAAAAATATCAATTTATACAAATTTGTTAGTTCATATATTAAGCTGGAATATTTTAATGGTTCATATATTATTTAGTCAACTAGAAAAATTTTGGTAAATATAATTAATGTCATGATTTTAAAAAATTTATGTATTAAAATGAAAATAATAAAAAATTAATGTATTAAAACTGCAATCGGAAAAAATTGTGTATAAAAGTAAATATTACCAAGTTTAAATATTTTTCAGGTTTTCTACCTATTTAAATCACCACCATTTCATGCAAGTAGCCAACTATCCGCACCGGAATGTATTGGTCCTTTGGCTAAGAATCGTCCTCAGGATTTTAAACCAATAAAGGCTCGCCATTTGTCAACGAAGATCCAATTCAGCTAAGCCATTTAAAAACACTAGCAACGTGGCCGGATATTGCACCACTAGTATTCTCCTCACAATTACAAAACCACCCTTTTTCACTTTCAATTACGCTACAAAATACAAAAATGTAGGGGTAACATCGTAATTTCAGTGACCATCATTCTTCTTGCCACGAGCCCGCCTAGCTTCTCCGTCTCCTCCATGAAAACGGTTTTATCAGTTAAATCTTTATCGTAACAATGCACTTCTTAGTGCCTACTTCTTCTCCTTCTTCCGCCAACACTTCTTCATTCTCTCTCTTATTTCTCGCTCCATCTCAAATTCCTGAGAATCTCTCCAAATTACCGGCGAAGATCCATATCGGAACCCATGGAATCTCCGGTCAATTGTTACATCCTCCGTGCTCACCTAAGCTCCCTTATCTGTGTGCAGTCGTTGATAGATCTTCTTCAGGTGTATCGTTTCAAAAGGAATCTCCGGATGGTGAAGGAGAAGAATCTAACGCGGGAGTACTGATAGTTCGGCGGCCGTTGTTGGAGAATTCCGATAAGGAATCTAGTGAGGGAGGGGAAAAAAGGTATCCAGCTAGGATCGATGCCGGACTGAGTAAAATAGCGAAGAAGATGCCGATATTTGAACCGGAGAGAACGGATTTGTCGTCGTCTTCATCTGCTGCGGCTGCTGCGCGGGCTCAGAAGAAGCCGCTTCCGGTGAATCTAGATTTATCTCTCTACAGAGCCAAGGTTCTCGCGAGGAATTTCAGATACAAAGACGCTGAGAAGATTCTAGACAAGGTAACATCGCTTTCTTCTGCGCTTTTCTCATCATCATATAATTGATCATGCAATCTCTGCTTCTTCCAAAAATGAAATTGAAGAATGTTTCTGATGTCATATTCTAATGATTATAATGGATGGTTTAGCTTCTCTCGAAATTATTCTGGATAAGTGTAGCAAGTTGAAGTTCTTGAATTGAATCTAATCATGTGTTGTTGGGTTTTAAGTGCATAGCTTACTGGCCTGAGGATGGGAGACCGTATGTGGCATTAGGGAAGATACTGAACAAACAATCAAAGTTGGCCGAAGCTAGAGTGGTGTATGAGAAAGGGTGTCAAGCTACGCAAGGAGAGAATGCATACATTTGGCAGGTTCTTTATCGCTTTTGAAACCATTCGATTGATAAATAACCTGAAGACAACTTTGTCTTTCTAATGCAATGTTGCCTCCTGCACGAATAACAATTTTTATCTTATGGGAACAGTGTTGGGCTGTCTTGGAAAACAGATTGGGAAATGTACGAAGAGCCAGAGAATTGTTTGATGCAGCTACTGTAGCTGACAAGAAGCATGTAGCAGCATGGCATGGATGGGCAAACTTGGAGATAAAACAAGGTAATCTTAGTAAAGCTAGGAATCTGCTCGCCAAAGGCCTCAAATTTTGTGGAAGAAACGAGTATATCTACCAAACACTTGCCTTGTTGGAGGCCAAAGCTAATCGGTACGAACAAGCAAGGTACCTGTTCAAGCAGGCCACCATATCCAATTCAAAGAGCTGCGCTAGTTGGCTGGTAAGTAAGATCTTTGCATCATAAAACTGTATGTCAATATAGCTATGGCTATCCATTCCCCAAAGATGCACCTTAGCACCATAGAATCAAATTCTGGCTTCCCCTGTATTATCTTGATCAGTTTGTAGGATTCAAATTCTAAATTTGATATATAACAATAGGCTAAACATGCTCTAAAAAAGCTTCTCTTATGAACAGGCATGGGCACAGTTAGAGATACAGCAGGAAAGATTCCCAGCTGCTAGAAAGCTTTTCGAGGTAACTACTACATTCGCTTTTCGGTTTCATTATCAGGTAGAGGTTAAAACAGTGGAGGCTTTATATTAATCGCAGAATGACTTGAGTGCCTGTTAATCCATTGAGCTACATATTAGAACGTCAGGCTCTGAACAAACGTTTTTCTTTCCTCAGAAAGCTGTTCAGGCAAGCCCCAAGAATAGATTTGCGTGGCACGTGTGGGGGGTCTTTGAAGCTGGAGTTGGTAATGTTGAGCGAGGAAGAAAGCTTCTGAAGATAGGGCATGCGTTAAATCCTAGAGACCCTGTTCTCCTTCAGTCCCTTGGGTTACTGGAGTACAAACACTCATCAGCTAATCTTGCACGGGCTTTACTAAGGAGAGCATCAGAGATTGGTCCTAGACATCAACCTGTTTGGATTGTAAGTTGACAAAGTTCTATCTAGCTAGAAAATTGAAGTCTCTTGTATGGAAGAGTAAATGATTGGTTCATGTTTAGGCTTGGGGTTGGATGGAATGGAAAGAAGGAAACACATCAACAGCTAGAGAACTTTACCAAAGAGCTCTCACCATTGATACAAATACAGAAAGTGCTGCTCGTTGTCTACAGGTATAACTAACTAAAATATTTCATTTGCAAGGATGGTGAAACTAATAATTTGAGTTAATAGGCGTGGGGAGTTCTAGAGCAGAGAGCAGGAAACCTTTCAGCAGCAAGAAGATTGTTCAGGTCATCACTGAACATTAACTCACAAAGCTACGTTACATGGATGACATGGGCACAACTTGAGGAAGATCAAGGAGACGCCGAACGTGCTGAAGAAATCCGTAACCTCTATTTCCAACAAGTATGCTCTTTCACACATCCTTGATCCTCTATATTAGAGTAGTTTATTCATCTGAACTTTTGTTTAATTGCAAAAACAGCGAATAGAGGTTGTTGATGATGCTACGTGGGTCACAGGATTCTTGGATATCATTGACCCGGCTTTAGACACTGTTAAAAGACTATTGAACTTTGGTCAGAGCAATGACAACAATCGATTAAAGGATACTCTTAAAAAGATGGGTGGAGACAAAGAAAGCCAATCCAATCTGCAACCTGTAGGACGTGAGGATACTGAAACCGGGAGTGGATTCAACCTGGATGCATTCTTACGCAACAAACTGTCATTGGATCCGTCGAAGCTG
Organism: Iberis pinnata; assembly: GCA_900406425.1. NCBI lineage: Eukaryota > Viridiplantae > Streptophyta > Magnoliopsida > Brassicales > Brassicaceae > Iberis > Iberis pinnata. The sequence goes on from OVBE01000937.1 coordinate 23,624, forward strand.
GACGTGAATCTTGACTCTCAAAGGTTAGGGAAATTCATGAGGAGTAGTAAAGCAAGTGGTGCTTGAAACAAAACACATGGGGAGATTTGTTTGCGTGAGTGTAAAGAAGAACAAGATATTGGAAAAAAATAATGAAACGAAACAACACACATTAGCCTAAAAGTGATCATATTATCTTTAAACAACAGAATAGCCTAAAACATTCATTCCCTCCTTTGATCAGTCAATGACAATGATCTCCTCTTTGGTCTTATTGGAGACGACGAGGAGAAACTCGGCGGGTTTGATAAGCTTGAAGGTGCAAGTGTCACCAATCTGTAAAGGGTACTCTTGTACCATTTTTGACCATCCCTTTGAGAACTTAACCATAATCTTTGACACCAAGCAACCCACCTTCCATGAACCGTTCCTATTTGGATGATGTATGGTGAACATGTTTCCCTCAGTCAGCTTATAATCCTCCACAAAACGCCTTGGGATTGGCTGATTTAAATCCACCAAAATCACATATTTATATCAAAGTATCAAAACCAATTTACTTTGTTGAGTCTTTTGGTAATCTTACCAGGAACCTGACGTATGTTTTTCCTATGGTGAATGTGTATTCAGGGAAACACTTCTTCATTATCTTCTTCTTCTTCTTCTGCTTGAATGTTGTGGATTCTTCAGCCTTCTTCCTTTTGACTTTAAGCTCAGCTCCTCCCATAGATGTTTCCACTTCTTTCTTAACATCTATGTAGCTGGTCTCACCTTGCTCTTCCTTGATCCCACCTGTTTCATTATCAAAGTAAATAATTGGTGGTTTTCTCTATTTCCTATGTTTCTTAAAGGCATCAAAAGCAAAGCTTACTAGAAGGAGCTATTTTCGGGAGTTCTCGAGGTATGACAATCTCCTTGTGGTTCTGCTCGTAGATTCTGACACTGAAGCACATTTTCCCTGTGTGAGTAAAGGTAACCATTTCATTATCACCCAACAAACAGTCGCTCACAAACTTGTTCCAGCCACGCTTCTCCATGTAGTAGAATCTCGGATTGTTGGAGACTTCAAGTTCCCATGAGCTTCCCCACTGAGCTCTTATCACCATCTTGTTGGAGAAATCTTCAGGAGAGATTCTTGTCATGAAGTTGAAAGGAAGAGCTCTCTGGTTTCAACATATATCAATAAACTTAAAGATTCAGAGCTCAAACCCATTAAACATAAGAGAAAGAAAAAAAGATTCTACCTTTAAAACAAAAGCTATCAAGAAAATCAAAAACTTACCATGCATTCAGAAGACAGATCTGCACTCTGGAAAACCTTGAAGAAGCTCAAGTTCTCTCTTTCTTCTTCACCTCTACCAAAACCTCTGTTATTTGCCATCTCTCTCTCTCTCTCTCTCTCTCCTTCAACAGCTTCTTCTTCTATTGATATTCTCTCTTTCTCTCTCTCCGCTTCTCTTTAACTTTCTGTTATTGTAAAGGGATCCCTATTGTAAATGAGCAAAGAGTTTTGTAATATATATTTTTAAAGTATTGTTCTCCCTTTTCGTGAATTTGGAAACAAGGTGTATTGTCAAAACTATTGTAAATGAGCAGAGTTTCTAGTTTTAGAAGCAGAGTATTCCTTAGACAGAAAGGACAACGACTTCAAAACTGCCATTTATGTCTTGTTTTGCCCATTCACACTATTGTTTAAAGGGTAAAATTATTATTTACTTCTTTAATATTTTTGTTACGATAAGTAATTTTTTAAGAAATGGCAGTCAAACTTCAAAGTTAATAACTTCTTCTCTGGAACCTGAAAAGTTGAAGCGAAGGTACAAAGATGAGATCAGCTTATGCTTCACACCAAAATGATGCGTATCAGTAATTTACCAAGAAAATTCACTCAAACAATACACAAAAATAAATGTTTTTGGGGATTTTTTTGTAATTTCATTAAAAAATATTCACTCGTTTATACCCACTTGGTCCAACAGTTCGTACAAAATTAAATTTGTGTCTTAACCTTCGAATATATAGATAATAAAACGTTGAAGCTCAATAAATCAAACGTTTTAGAGATAATATACAAAGTAACACTACCAAACTAAAATATTGTTGAAACACATTGGGCTAGTATATTTCAATAAGAACGTTTGCTGTATTAATACATGTCAATATTCAAAAGAATATTTTAAGCTGGTTACAAAATATAAACGATTCTATTAGTTAAGTTGCAAGACATTGTTACACATTATTATTTACCAAATTTTATACACTTAAATCATATTCGTATATCAAAATACCAAACCTCATTTTCCCAAAAGCAGCATCGATTAGATTTGACTTTTAACCGACTGGTTTGGTTTGGTTTGGATCGACGATGTTTAGCAGCCTTCAAGACTCATCCATAAACCCAGCACCATAGCCACTTGACTTTATGAACTTCTTTAGGAGAAGAACCACAATTGCCATTGTGAGTCCAACCGCGGCCAACGTGAACAGTCTGTCAACGACTGGCTTCTGTGCCGCTCTTCCGACAATAGTCTGCTCACCACTCCCAGAAGCTTTTGACGCAACCTCAACCGCTGCTAATGTTCCTGCAGCAGGGCTCACATTGGCTGCTGCAATGACTGCTTCCGCTGCTTCTTCGATAATTTGATCATCAACTATGGTGTCTGTTGTAGTGATGGATCCCTCTTCCGCTGCCATTATGGGTTCTTGTGACTCAGTTTGGGAGTGAGCTTCTGATTCAGTGGAAGGTGTTTGGTTACATTCCAGAGGAAGAGATTTTGGAACCACGCTGGCTTTGCTAAGGATGTAGTGATGAATCTGCACTTATTAAAAGGACATGATTACTAAAGTTGTTTCTGAAATTGAATCTGCACTTATTAAAAGAACATGATTACTAAAGTTGTTTCTGAAACTGAATCTGAATGATAGATAGACCATATCATTAAACAGAAAGAAAAAAAACCTTATCAAGTACTAAAGAAACAGTCACGAGTTAAGACGAAACGAAGATGATTAAAACTACAATTCTTTTGAGAACAATTGTACCTTGTACTGGGAAATATTTTCTATGCAGAGAATAACAAAATGTGATTGTGGTTAAAACTAAGATGAGTTTCTTGGAATATATGTGGGTAATGATTATACTCGTTAGAGCATAAATTAACTTTTAAGCGCTATAGATATGTGACCGTAATATATAGTAAGGCCATTTTACCAGCAGCTATTCCTATGGTTTATAAAACAAAATGCCATCCCATACTCACTAGTTTAGTAATTTAAATCACAATTAACATCTAGTCAAATCCATATATTTTCCTTAGAACATTATGCATAGTGGTTCAAAATTAGAAGGAAGTCTAGACCTAAGATACCTCATCAATAACTTTTTGCCGTTCAGGAGAGCTAGACTTGGGCGGTGTCTCACGTGATTTAATGGCTAGTGTACGTCTCTCTTCTTTTGGATAATCTACCGAGCCTAGTGCTCCATTGGGGCTTGTAGGCATGAACGCTATAAGAGCAACCAAAGCAGTCCGAACTGCAAAGAAACACAGCCCAATTTATAAGATCAACGAGCTGATACACACTTCAACTTAGTGTGAATTGAAGTGTCACCCATTAAAGAAACAAGGTAACAATTAAGATATAAAGTCTCTTATATAATGTTTGTGATGGTTGAAACAAGGAGATGAAAAAGGCCGTGAATTTACCACTCCATGAAGGTTGCCAATGCTCAGGATGGTAATTTGATATGCTCAAGCAAATCTTGGTATTAGTTTCAAAACGACCATTAGGCTGAAGAGAAAGAGATCCATTAGATACACACTACTAATTTACTTGCAATATGTGTATCTTTATGTGCGTAAGAAGAGTAAGATCCTTACGGTCAATAACATGAATGAAGGAGGTTTAAAAGGATAATCTGCAGGGAGCTGAATTCGTCCATGATAAATACCGCCTTCAAATTCAGTATCACTAGGACCTCGGATGGCGAATTGCCACTCAAAGATGTTCTCCTAAAGTTAGAAAAGATAGAGTAATCATTCAGAAGCAGTTATAACATTTCCCACACCTCTAGTTCAATCCAGCCTGTGTTGGACAAATATTAACAGCTTCAGGAGCATTCATGGTTAAAATCTAACAATTCTAAAACGTATAACAACCAGGAAAGCTGCATTAGATCAATGAGGATATCGATCCTTCCTGATCGTGATCGACTAAATCAAACATCATCACTCTTCACAAACACACAATTACGATAAACAACACCAATATTAGATCTATAGAAGCAAAAAATTGAATTGCAATATCGATTCAGATTCACATATACAAATAATAGTCAATATAGATTCAGTTTCAATCAAACATCTCCGATCTCAAATGCTCAAAAATGAATAATAATCCATATGTTACCTCGAGAGGAAGAGACATAAAATCATCAGACGGATTTGCTTGCATCTCTTTAACCTCCTGCAAAATCCTCTTCACCGCCGGATTCTTCCGATTATACCTCTCATCAGCCATCTTATCGTCGTAGATTTTGCCGAGAATTCAATCCGCCGTCTCACACAAATTGGGATTAGGAACACATGTAAGCTTTGGGAAGGCGATTACGTTGAGAATCCACTCATCACATAAATTTAAATCAAAACTAATTTCCACGTCATCACTCTTTTAAACTACTTCTATATGACGTGACAGCTTCTCAATTCTCAAATAGCAAACTTAGTCACACCGTAGCATCTTAACGGCTGATATATTGCCACGTAATCAACCTTCTTAATTAGTGTCTTTACGGCCGTTAATATGGTTGAATCTAATGGGTCTTGGGCCATTAATTTTTTTAATTTAAAGCCCAATAAAACGTGCACGCTACAAATGAAATACAAGAAGTCAAAAGCGTTGAGAAGAATCTTGAAATAAGGAAGAAGTAGAAGAAAGAGAAGCGATTTCAATGGAGAAGAAAGGGATGATCGACACGTGGCTTGATAAACACTGTACGATCTATAAAGCAGCTATACGTCATGCCTTCGTCGTCTCTATCCGCGACGGATCCGTTGATCTCTCCTCCTTCAGAACTTGGCTGGTATGACTGGCGATGAAAAAAATAACTGAAACCTCACTTGTTGACTTTTAACGACTGCGTTCTGTTTCAGGGGCAAGATTATCTGTTCGTGAGAGGATTTGTACCTTTCGTGGCGAGTGTTCTGATCAGAGCAGCCAAAGAATCTGGCGAGAGTTCGGACATGGAAGCTGTGTTGGGTGGTGTGGCGTCGTTAAACGACGAAATCGAATGGTTTAAAAGAGAAGGATCGAAATGGGATGTTGATTTCTCGACCGTTGTACCTCAAAAGGCTAATCAAGAATATCGAAAGTATTGAAATTTATATAATTTTGTTGATTTGGAATTGAAATCAGAGAAGAGGGAATGTTTGGTTTGATTTTAGGTTTCTGGAAGCTCTGATGAGTAGTGAAGTGAAGTATCCAGTGATAATGACGGCTTTCTGGGCAATCGAAGCAGTGTATCAAGAGAGCTTTGCTCACTGTTTAGAAGACGGGAACAAAACTCCAATGGAGCTAACTGGAGCTTGTCATCGGTGGGGTAACGACGGGTTTAAAGAGTATTGTGGTTCTGTTAAAAACATCGCCGAACGTTGTCTGGATAATGCCTCCGGCGACGTTCTGGCCGAAGCTGAAGATGTTCTTGTACGAGTTCTTGAGCTCGAGGTTGCCTTCTGGGAGATGAGCCGTGGTGGACAGTAGCAAATGTTTTGTTTTGGTTCCAGAAAGAGAGAGAGATACAAGTTTTAAGCTTTCTTGAGAGTGAAAATGATATTGTGATTTTGCGTTTGCCTCTTTTTTTACCATATGATCTTTCTCCACTTGTGACACGATTAATTTCTCCTAGACAGACTGGATTGTGATTTTTATCATCATTACACATCTAACACCCACTGGTAATTAACTCCATAAAACATGAATGTCCTAAATTCTTAAAAGAGACTCAAGAACTCATCCAAACATAGGTTGGTGGTTTGTCAAACAACTGAACGGAAAAGCTTTTTATTCTATACTTGGTGTTTGTAAATGTAAAACTACACATAATTAAATTGAGGGAAATTATGGTGAGTACCATAATAATACCAACTTTTACAAAGAATACCATAAAGAACATATCTTAGAAGAATCACATATCTCATCACAAAGGATTATTTTCATACCCCTAAAACTATGATAAGAGGCGATTTAAAAAAAAAAAAATTAAAAACTTTTTGAAAACACATTTTCCACTTTTCCTTTACACTTCGAAAAATTCATCTCTCTATAATCAAGTCGATCGGAAAAAGTTCAGGTAAGATTCAGGCACACTGGAATTCTCATGTCGTCAAAATCGGTGAAAAAGACTTCCCCACGGCTTAAAGGAAACCGCCCTCTCAATCATGTGCTAAACCGCCGACGAGACGAACCCAATTGTCTCGGCAACAAAGCCCAGAGACGAAACCGGCGAAGAAGCAGCAATGACAACCACCGGAGAAGAGTTCAACAACTCACGGTGTAACAGATACATTGACGAGAAAACCCACAAAATTATCAACCAAATCACCGGGAAGTAAAGGTGATTCCTTCGAGAAGAAAAATAGTGGGCTGGTCGACGGCGAGTAGGAAATCCGACAAGCAATCAACGGCGAGCAAGAAAATCAGGGAGCATACTGTATACAAGACACCCGAATCTGCGAAATCAGTGGACCAAATTGAAGAGAAAACGGTAACGGCACCAAATATTGTCCACCAGATTCAAACGGTTACAAAATCGGTGGACCTAATTAAGATGGAAACGACGGATGCACCAAATCATGTCCACCATACTGAAACAGTTACAAAATCGGTGGACTTAATGGAGAAGTAAACGGTTACGGCACCAAATCCTATCCACAAGATTCAAACAGTTTCTAAATATGTGGACCAAATCAACGAGCAAATAATTACAGAACCACTTACTGCCCACAAGATTCAAACGGTTTTGGCCGTAGATGCAACCGGTAAGGATCTAAATATTGTCCATCAGTGTCGTCGAGATTCCTCGACAAAAGCAGTGGAATCGGATTTGGTCCACAATGAGAATCTCATTATGAATGGACCAAAAACTCGACCTTCTAATTTGGTCCACGCAACGCAGAATGAAATATCCACAACATTAATTGATCATGTCCACAGCGAGCAAGTGATTAAGTTAGATCCTTCGCGGCTACCTTAGAGGCTTTATGCACTTGATCTATATCCTCCATGCAGTAGGATTAACTCGTACTCGAAGCTTGAGTATCTTCTTGACCTTGTTGAGGCTCTAGAAGGGACGGCGGCACTAAACTATCTCAAATCTTCAGTATTTGATCCATTACTAAGCATACAGGTGCATATGGCTTCCTTATCAGGTAAACTGGTCCATCAGATGTTGTGTCGATCATTGGTAACAAACAGAAAATATGAGTTGTCGTTTGTTTTTGCTGGTTATCCATTTTTTATCTCTACGTGAGTTTGGTATTGCGACCGGACTTCCTTGTGATCATTATCCTGAGAAGTCGATATTAGAAAGATTACAAAAACCGAAAGATCCAAAGCAGCCGTATTGAAACAAGCTTATAGACAATAAGAAGTAGAATGTCTTAATAAGAAACATAGTTGGGTGGTTGAAAACGGAAAAGAGTTTGCGGTTGAGAAAAAAATTTTGGCGTGGCGAAGAATTCGGCTTGCTATTTTGGTTATTGTGGAAGGTATATTGTTGTGTACCACTAGTCTGGTTATAGCCTCTAGCAGAGTTGTCAAGATGTTAAAGGATCTTGAAGCGTTTCAGACTTATCCTTGGGGTCGCGAGTCTTTCCTTCTTACCATTAAGATGATTAAAGTAGGAAAGCAGTGCAAGGATGTTAAAAAACTAAGAGAGAAACTGAATGGGTCTCACATTGCTACTCACGGCTTCACGATTGGGCTGCAGTTGTTTTTCTTTGTGGCTATCCCGAAACTTCTCAGGATTTTGCCTCAACTGGATGAAGGCGACCATGACTTCACGCATGAATTGATTATGACTTTGCCAGCGTGCAGGACATTTCATAACGACAACATACTACAAGTGGAGAATTCGCCGGTGGTAAGTTTGTATAACCAAAAAAGTGGATTAGTGTTCTCTTTTTAAAGTGCTAAAGCTTGAAAATATGTTTTGCTTGCTAGATGTATGTGCCACCTTTACTACCCGCGGAGGATCACACATACACGGAGGTGAATGACTATTGGATGACAAGATAGAGGATGAGGCGGCTGATTACATGGAAAGTCTTATTGCAAAATGCTTCAAGTTTGAGAAAGATATGTGGCCAAGCGGTTCAATGACATTTAATCTGATTGTTGTGGTTGAAAATAAGGAGAGTAAACCTAAAACGTCAAAAACAGTTCAAAGGACAAGGAAGTAAGACAGAGATATGCCCGAGACCTCCAATGTTGGACAAGGTAAATAAAAGATCAAGAAAGAATCCCAAAGTCGATGAAGAAGTATTTTTATGTGCAGAAGATGTCTACAAGCACGTGGAGGAGATGCTTGCAGCTCACTCCGAGAAGATGATTAATCAAATACGGGTTGAGATTCTTGCGGAACATAGTGAAAGGATTACCGCTCTTATGAAGAGAGAGAAGGCAAGGATGAAATATGAAATTATGGAAGAGATTATAAGTGATATGTGGAAGGGTGGAAAGTTCACCAGGACAAAACCGTGTGAGAAGTCACCTTCTCCTGATGTACCTTCCTCTTCCTCCATCTCATACCCGTTTGGCCGTTCTTGTTCCTTTTTTAGTTTGAAGCAGTCGCAATGACAGAGACGAGTTGGTCATCTTTTTTGCCTATCGATCTGATGAAGATCTTGATGTTAACCATACCCCAATCAAGGCATTAAGAAAGGTATTGCGATAGCCATACGAGGTGGTTTTTTTGCTTTCTTTGTCCAACTCTGGGATATTTCTTTGCTAATTTTGTTTATATATATGCGATTAGTTATAGATTGTTGATTTTATAAAATAGATCTCGATCATACCTTGTGTTTTGTAGTTAGATGTGCATTGTGAGGAACTGATCGTCTCTTTCGATGGTTTTTGTGTAATGTCGAAAGATTTTTTTGGACACTAGATTCTAATTTTTTAGTCGATTCCTGTTGATGTATGAAACATTTTGTGATCTTAGTAATATATTGTTAGTGAGGACATAGAATTGGAATTAGGTGAGATAAAGCCATTATTTAAGAATGTGTTAGGATCTAAGCTTAATACAATCTGATTTCTCTCTCTAACTCGATTTGTTAATTTGAATCAACGAACCCTAAATTACTCAAGAAAAGAAACAAAAACAGAGACACAGGAATTGGGTAACCCAGATTTCGGTATAACCTACTCTCTAGGGCTTGACAGTTTAAGAAAGAATCTACTAACTTCTCATGAATGAATTTACAAGTAATTACAGTTCATATATAGCTCAAAGAAGATGATGAACTACTCGAAATCAATTAGTTAGACGTTAGTAACACCCTTAACCGCATAACCACCTCTTAAACCATCTCAATACGTGATTGACTGAGATACCCGGTTCACTTGAATTAAACCAGCACCATAACCTAAACCTGATTACACCAACTTATTCTGAACCGAAATTAGCTTCACAATTAGACCAACTGATAAGCTACTACACCGATTGATAATATCACAGAATCAACAAACTCAACCTTGATGTTTCAATCTAATTCTTGGCTAATAACCTTACACTGTCAAGCATAGTCTAAGCTTATTCTTTGGCTACTATGAGCAAGTTTATTGCATGCTCAAACTTCTCAACCGGGATCACCTTTGTCAATGCATCAGTCGGGTTCTTTGATGTGTGAATCTTCACTACAACCACTTCCCTAATTTCAATCACATCCCTTTTAAAATACATCTTCACAACTACATGTTTTGTCCTCTCATGGAAGACTTTATTCTTAGCTAGGCAAATAACAATTTGGGAGTCACAATATACATTTACTTGGTCTTGCTTGAAACCCAATTCCTCTGCTACACCACCAAGACACATTGCCTTTTTTAGTCCTTCTTTCAAGGCTATGTACTCTGCTTCCGTTGTTGATAAAGCCATTATGTGTTACAAATTTGACTTCCAGCTAATTATGTTACCTCCTATAGTAAACACAAACCCTGTAACTGATCTCCTTTTGTCCAAATCTGTTGCAAAATCAGAATCTAAGTACCCTAAAATCTTGAAGTCTGAATTCTTCTTAAACATCAATGATCTTTCTTGTATTCCTTTTAAGTATCTGAGTACCCATTTTGCTGTTGTCCAATGAGTATCACTTGGATTTCCCATAAATATGCTCAGAACTCCAACTGTATATGCTATCATTTTGTTGAGGTGTGTAAGAGCAGGTTCTATGTCTCTCTATCCCATGTGAGCTACAATAGTCATTGAAGCTTGTATTACAAAATTCCAACCCATTGTCTGTCCTGAGGCACTTCTCCTTTTTGTTCACCTGATTTTCTGCTAATTTTTTCCACTCACAAAACTTGTTAAAAGCCTCATCTTTAGTAGACAGAAAATATATCCACACTTTTCTAGTATAATCATCTATGACTGACAAGAAATATTAATTCCTAGAAAATGATAAATGCACATTTGGAAAACCCCATAGATCAGCATGAACATATCTTAAAGCTTCCTTTGAATCATGTTTACCTATATTGAAAGATAATCTCTTATGTTTACCCATAACGCATGATTCACAGAATTCTAAGTCCTTAATGTTCTTTCTATTTAGAATTCCTTTTTAAACTAACAATTTAAGATTTTTCATGCTCATGTGACCTAGTCTACAATGCCAGAGAGCATTCTGATCTTGTGATACAGCAACATTTACCTCAGGGGTGATGGTTTTTCCATCAAGAATGTACATGCTCCCTTTCAATGTGCCATGTAGTCCCATCTTGTTGTTTTTGTAATACCTTGTCTTCTCATTGCCTCTAGAATGAGTGTATCCTAGAGTATCCAGTGTGCCTGCAGAAATCAAATTCCTTTTAAGATGAGGGATATATCTTACATTTGTCAGTCTGTTGACTATCCCTCCTTCTACTTCGATTTTGATGGTGCATATTCCTTGTACACCTACTACCCTGTCATCTGCAAGTAGTACTTGTCCTCCTGTTAATTCATGAAATTCAATGAACCAATCTCTTCTTGAGGTCATGTGGTAGGAGCAACCAGAGTCTATAACCCAGTGATCTTTGTGCTTGTCACTGGCCATTAATAAAGCTTCTTCAGTTAGTATTTCAATAACTACTGCAGCTTCCCCCACTTCATCTTCTTCTAATTTCTTTTTCTTGGAGTAACAATCTTTCTTCATGTGTCTATCCTTTTTGCAATACCAGCATGTGATCTTTTTCTTTGATCTTGATCTTAACTTATTATTTTCATTATTGTTTGCATTTGAGTCTCTTTTCTCTGGTCTTCCTCTTGTTGCATATGCTTCACCTGCCTTTTGTGTGCTTGTTGTTTCTCTAAGTTCCATTTCCTTGGATCTTGCAGCTGCTACTACTTCATCAAGAGTGAGAGTCTCTCTTCCATACTTCAAGGTTTCTTTCAAGTAGTTGTATTGTGTTGGCATTGAGCTGAGAAGGAGTATTGCCTGAACTTCTCTTGTTACTGTAACATTTAAACTTGCCATATCCGCAACAACCTTCAAGAAATCATCAATATTTTCATCAATAGTTTTTGATTCTACCGTTTTCAATGTGTAAAATTTGTGTTGTAGATAAATCCTATTGGGAAGGGTTTTGGAGAGGTACAACCTTTCTAATGTGGACCAAGTTGATGTTGCTTTTGTGCAGGAATCAATCTTGCGTAGAACCTGATCTCCAACATCCAAGATAATCAGGTTCACTGCTTTCTCACATCTTTCGGCCCTCTCTGTCTCTTCTTTCTTCAATTTTTCATGATACGCAACTTCTTCTTCACCTCTTCTGATTTCTGATCTAGGTGTGTCTGCTTTCTTCTCTGTTAATACATCCTTTAATCCTAGTACTGATAGATGAGCCAACATTCATTTCTTCCACATGGAAAAATTCCCTTTTCCATTGAATCGATCCACCTCTATCCTTGCATTCACCATTGTTGAGCTTCTTCAACTTGGATGCTCTGATACCAATTTGTTAGGATCTAAGCTCAATACAATCTATGATTTCTCTCTCTCTCTCTAACTCGATTTGTTAATTTGAATCAACGAACCCTAAATCACTCAAGAAATGGAACAAGAACAGAGACACATGAATTTGGTAACCTAGAGTTTGGTATAACCTACTCTCTGGGGCTTGACAGTGCAAGCAAGAATCTACTAACTTATCATGAATGAATTTACAAGTAATTACAGTTCATATATAGCTCAAAGAAGATGATGAACTACTCGAAATCAATTAGTTAGCCATTACTAACACCCTTAACCGCATAATCACCTCTTAAACCATCTCAATACTAGATTGACTGAGATACCCGGTTCACTTGAATTAAACCAGCACCATAACCTGAACATGATTACACCAGCTTATTCTGAACTGAAATTAGCTTCACAATTAGACCAATTTATCAACTACTAAACTGATTGATAACATCACGGAAAAAACAGAATGCTTGTTGTGTATTGTTCTTATAATAGCTTTGAACATGTTTACTAATTCTTTTAGAGCTTGTTTGTTTGTGGGAAATGTTGTTGTGTATGATAACAAAGGATGTGTTTGTGTTGTTAGGTATCGGATGCAATACGATTTTTGTTTGAATATTTGGGTTTAGTCTGCGCAAAAAATTCTTGCAGTAGGACTAGGGAACTATGTGTATTTGTGGAATGCCTATATTAGAAAATTCTCTGCTTATTGAACATATAATCGTTATTAAGCATATTTGATATTGAGACTATCCATGCGAGTTTAAAGGTACCTGAGATGCTCATCTTTGGGAGGGATACATTTCTTGATGACATGTATTAAAGGAATTTTATAGACTTAAATATTAATTAAATCAATGTTCTTGACAATGATAAGAATATAGTGGTCTTATTTTCTCATAGTTAATCATCAAAGAGATTCAAGCTTTATAGACATATCCATGAGGAGAAAGGAACAAGACAAGTAATCTTCTTTTTTAACACGATTGCAAAATATGGCATTTCACTATTTTTGTTTATGTTTTTGTAGTGGTCAAAAGCACTGAAAATCGTTTGGAAAGATGTCTCTTGACGAGCAAAATGCGTCAAATGTAGAAATGGACTCAAATTTCTGGCATGGTGTACTTGATGATCTTTTATTTTTCGATGTACCTTGCATCTTTCCTCTTGAAATGGACAACTTCAATATCATATTATCTTACTTGTTCATTGTTACTGAGTGTTCTTTTGCTTTTTCCAGAGCTGTAAATCATATGGTTTGACAGGAAGCATTGCCTTCTCACTTTGTGCGCAGGTTTTGAAAATAATACAAATATGTTGTTTGGTCTCATCACATGATATAACATTTTCACTGCATAGAAGATATTGTATATCACAAGGTCTTACTTTGTAACTCCACTGAAGGTAAATAAAAAAAATAGATGACTTCTGGTTGTGGGGCATCAAGTTTATTATATGTATTTGCTTAAGGAATTGTTCTGTCCTGGTCTACATGACAAAGCTATCATGATCTATCATACTTTATTTATTTGAGAACTAGACACTCCTCAAAATATATATGTATTTGTTGTACAACACCTTCTATGTATTGTCCTACAACACTTTGTAATGGATTTCTTTCTCCCTTTTGAAGCAGTATGTTGAGTTGTAGTATCGTTCTCTTTTTATTCTAAAATTACATGATAAGCTTTGTACTATACTTGTTCTATAAATTGATCAATTAAGCAAAATATTTGCTACCTTTGGGACACCAAAAGCGGTTCAGTGGCTGATATGACACATTCATTAGGCAATTACTAAGTATAGTAAGATAAGACGATGTGGTGTAGAGAACTTAAAGAGAAGGATTTCAATAAATAGATCATTCAAGCAACTGTTTTATAGCACCACAAATAGTTGATATTGATCCCCAAGTCGTTTCTAGAATTGCAAAAGTTTTAGTAAATTCTTCCATTACTCACCAGACTCAAAAACCATGTTCTTAATTAATGGTGGAGAGTATAATAAGTGCTGATTGGTGTTTGGCTCAGGTTGTCTAATTTTGTTATTTTTTGTTTTCAGACACTTCTATCTAATTCAAAGAAAAAATACTAAAAAACATAACTCCTTATTTAAAGACGCAAAGCTGAAACATACATCTGTTGTTGTACTCACGCTACCTCCCAAAACAAATGGAACCCCTGAATAAATGTAACTCTTTCAAATAGATATTAAGCAAAAGTAGTATACTTTCATGGGAAAAATGCCAAATAAATCTCAAACCTTCAAATTTTGGCAAAAAATATGAATTGTTTAGTAAGCTATTTAAATCCTATATTTTTTTAAGAATCCATTTAAAGATCAAATTTCCAGTTGATTAGATCATTTTAAATATAACATTATTCAACAGTTATCTTACTTCTAACTTAATGTTAATGAATTTTTTTTTTTTGAGCTTTTCAATCTGATAAAAAAAAACCTTGTAAACCGAAAACCCCAATTCTTCTGTAACCTCCAATTTTCTTCTCCTTCGCCAGCAACATTAATCGGACGATCTCCGAAGAGTGGTTTCTAGATTTTTTATTTTGGTTTAGAGATTTTGGACTATAAGATTCATGGAGATAGATGAATTGGCTTACTTAGCAACACGGGCACTGTGAAGTTCAACGATAAGCAGAGATCAATCTTTTCGATGCCATGTCTCTACTGATCTCTTGTTATGATTTAATAAAATCGATCTCGGTTATGATCAGAAGTTGTACTTTTCATTATAGGTTAATAAACATACAACTTAACATTTTTGATTCAAACTTTTTGAAATAATTGAGATATGGTTGACTAGAAAGACAGAAACCAACTTCTTATCATTATAGGCTCACATCAAACACCTTATAGTGTGAATTGCAACATATACAATCGATATGCATTTGCAATGAAGACACGTGTTTACCCTCCTTATTAGTACTTAGTAGTATTAAGGACGTAATTAATATAGTACTCATGAACCTCGAAATTGAATCATCAATAATCTCAAGCATACCAAAAAACGGAAAATATCTTAATTAATTCACTGATCTTTTTTTGCAGTTTATGAGTGGAGCTCCTAAAGTGTCACCAACAGTAATAGCAAGAAGGTGTCTTTGTTATGAGTGAAATGTTCAATGAGGCTCTGAGCGACGCGATGCAAGCTCAAGTAATTTCATCAGAATGGTCAATTCCTCTTTATATACAAGAAGCTTGTCTCTTCAAACTCGAGATGGAATCTAAAGCTAAAGAAGCACTTCGACATAGCTCTGCTCTTAAGACTTATTAGATTTTCGGTTTACAAGGTTTTCTTTTTGATCAGATTGAAAAGCTAAAAAAAATTCTTTAACGTTGAGTTAACAGTAAGATAACTATTGACTAATGTTGTGTTTAAAATGGCCTAGTCAACCAAAAATTTGATCTTTAAATGGATTACTAAAAAATTCATGCTTTTTTTACCAAAATTTAAAAATTTGAAATTTATTTGCCATTTTCCCCATACTTTCATATTCATATGAGATTGCAAAAATTAGGAACCAATAAAATGTAGAGAGTAGAGATATTATAGAAGAAAAAAAGTGACTAAATAATATACCAAACAAAACCCAGGCGTATGCGCGGGTACAAGCCTAATAATATTAACATGGCTCGTAGTTTGGTTAGTTTTTTTGTTAAACAGACACAATTTTGATCTCTGTAACATCTTCATTTAGTACACAAAAAAAACTCACCGATAAGACCATTTAGTACTCTCAAACTCTTCTTCATCACTCTCTCCATAAACATCTAAATCCTCTTCATAACCATCAAATTCATCATCTCCAAGAACCCTTCTCACATGTCTTTCTGCAATCTCCTGGTCTTCTGATTCATCAGAATCTTCACTCTTCGTTTCTTCTTCTTCCTCCTCCTCACTATCTTCATCATCTTCTTCTTCTTCTTCTTCCTCCTCCTCGTCTTCAGAGATCTCTTCTGGATAATCATTCTTTGGATGATGTTCAGCTGAGTTACACAAAACATACAAGGAGAACTATTGAGGATCTAAGAAGTTCAATAAGAGTGGAGATAAACAATGTGTACCATTTGAATCATCAGAGTCGTAATCGGATTCATCAGATCCATCACAAAACTCTTCTTCCTCCTCAACTTTAACACTGAAATATAAACAAAGAACACAAATTAGTAGGTGGCACAAGTGAAGAAAACGAAAAGGTGAAAGTACGCACAGAGGAAACTGGTCTTCTTCATTGATATCCATCTCTTCATTGATACCATAGTAATCATACACGTATTCTTCGGTATGACTAGATTGGATATCAGCTTCGATTTCTTCAGCTGCTGTTGGAATACACTCTCTAAGAAGAGGCAGGAAACTAGCCAGTAGTTTCTGGTCTTCCAACGATGTAAACCTAGAGAAGAGAGGAGAGGAAGATGCATCTTGCAATTAAACTATCTCTGACTGTGAAATCTAATATACCGATGCATACTACTAGAGAACTTACTCGGGTGCTTCTTTTTCAGTATCAACACGGATAATGTCAAAGAAATCACACTTCTCGAGAAGCTTTTTATCATTGAAGCCTTCCTTGGTTCCCTGCCTACTCCTCCATATCTGTTCAAACCGAGCATTCCCTGCAGCGATCTAACATATAGTGGAACTTTTGATTAATTACTTACACAAATCTCAAATTAGCAAAGTACACTGGTAGTGGACATTATCCTAAGATGTTAATCTCAGAGAAATGTTTAAAAATGTTCATGAACAAGAACCAGATACCTGTTGCTGTTTCACAGCTTTAGTCAGGCGCTGTTCCTTCTTCTACAGATCCGAAAAATGGAATTTAAGTTATCATTCGAGTAGCAGATATGATATCTGGTTTCAGGACTAAAAACAACATACATTGTCTTTTTTGAAATCAATTTTCCGCTCCTTAAACTTTCCTTTACTGCAACTATGTTCGTTAACTTCAAACTCCTGCAGAACACAAGATAATAATCAGAACATACAAACAACAATGTGAAAGTTTTACACTAACCAGCACACAAAAAAAAAAAATTCACTCACAAAGAGAGAGTGGATGATGTCAGTGGTGGTTTCAGAGTCTGTGACAGTCTCCAAGTGCCTCACTAGCACTTTCTTCGGCTTGATATCCTCTGCTACAGAAGATAGTATATACTCATGAACAATATTCAAGTTTCCTAAAGTCGAAACCATCATCATACAAGCAGAAAAAGCCAGAGATAATATAAAAATACCTTTCACTTCTGAATCGGATATAGATAGCTTTGATAAGTCTAGAAATGGCCGTTTAAATGGTCTTTCATTTATCTCCAACCCTAATTGCCATAAAAAATCAGTTTTTTCAAAGAGAGATCATATAGAATTTCTAACACATTAAGCATTGAGAGAAGAAACTTACAGAAAGCATCAAGTGGAGATTGTCCTACTTTACGCTTAACTCTAACAATCACAGGTTTCTCTCCAACCTCCTTCTGAGTCGAAGAACTTTCACCAATTGCATCCATGGTGAAGCTGCCACAAAACTACTTGAATCCTAAAAAAACTATACAGATAATTGGATTTTAAGGGCTAAAGCAGACAACATCAACATAAACCTTCCTCTTTAACCTCGTCGCTAAAATTCAATTTTGATTCTGAACCCCTAAAAGTTAAAAACTAAGACTTTGCAGTTTATGAATGCTTTCGATGGTGAAAATTACTTAGACGAATCGAGTAAAGAGAAGAAAAATTACCCTCGTTCTTGATCTTTTCAATGAGTATTTTTGATGTAGATGGACTGATTCTGTGATCTTTCTCGCCTGAAAATTTTTCCGAGAGACTTACTGGGTTCCGTTTCGAGGGTTTAAACAAGACCATAAAACGACAACGTTTTGTCGTTTTATACATCGACCTATAAAATTATTGGGAATTATCTGACGAAGAACGAACAGTTGGACATCAACTAACGATGTTAAAGTTGTCTTTTAACATTCTTTCACATATTTTTGTCTCTTTTTATTAGCTACTAGATGATGCCCCGCGTAGACACGCGGGTATTTGTTCAAGTATGAGTTATTTTAAAATTTCTTTTGATGTAGTTAGTTCAACACTACTAAAAATACGCTAATTTGCAGCACTCATCCT
>OVBE01000938.1:0-41953 GCA_900406425.1 Iberis pinnata
ATAAGTGAATATTCATATTAAAAAAAAAAACTATTTCTTCATAGAAATTAATTTAAAGTTATAATTTTTTATATTTTCATTTCACAATGTGTTACAGTGAAAAATATGTTTATTTAAAATATTATATATTTTCATTTGAGTACAACTAAAAATAAAATAATTTAAATTGTAATACGTCTAATGTGTATTTTGGTCATATTATTTTTAGATATGCAATTGGATGTTAAGAGTATATTTATTAATACGCGACTAATAATTTATTCAACGAGTATGAAATGTATATTGATCAAATCATATACAAATTAACATCATTTGGTTTTATTTATGAATTTGCAACCGGATTTATTTATTTAACTACGACTATAAGTATGTTATAAATCTATTTAATATTAAAAAAAATTCTTAAATTTAAAAAATATTGTAGTTTAGAGAAAAAATTGTTTCAATATAATTGTTGTTCGAGAAACTTCCAATGTTAGAGCAAAGTAATTACATTTTAGTGAATTTTAACTATTTGTGCACTTTATTGAGGAAATACTTTTTTAAAATATTATGCTCTTATTTTTCTAGATTATTACATTATACAAAATTATACATTATTTCTCTCTCTTGACATGTGTTACATTATTTTAAAATCTTCAATCTTTACAACTAATTATTTGATAGTATATTTTTCAAAAGCATTAAAAATTATACCAAAATTCATAATTTTGTGTACTCTGTAAATAGACATTTGTTTCATTTAATATGGAGACATGCAAAAAAATTCTCTTTAATTTTGATTATCCTTTCATGAAATCATTCTCTTAATGATTATACACTGTTTTGGTATTTTGTGTACACACTGCTAATCCAATTGACGATATTGATAATACAATTTGTGTATGGCGTCATGATTTTATCTACATGTCATTGTGCACAGACTGTATTATCATTGTATACACTGGACAATCAACATCGTGTAAGGAAAGATGTACACATATTGTATAATAAATTGTGTATACAAATTGCATGATCATTGGACACACATACTAGATGATCATTTTGTATAGGAACATTGTGTACACGATGTTGTATCGAAACTGCATTATCATTGTGTACATGACACTGATAGTTACTATTGTGATGTACACACACATCGTAGACATGACATAGTGTACAAAACATTGTGTGCAAAATGCATTATCATTGTGGACATGACGCTGATAATTAGCATCGTGTATACACGCATCGTGGACATAGCACTGATAAACATTGTGTAGACGATGTTGTACGCAAACTGCATTATCATTGTGAACATGAGGCTAATAATTAGCATCATGTACACACACATCGTGAACATGACATAGTGTAGACAATATTGTACGCAAACTGCATTATCATTATGGACATGACGTTGTACACATAATGCATGATACATGACATTGTACACATACTGCATAATCATTGTGTACACCGGATAATTATCATCATTTTACACACACATCGTGTATACAGACGTTATGAATTTTTGTTTTGTTTTGTGTCCAAATAAGAAATAGTCTATTTATATAGTACAAAACATTATAAATTTTTGTATACTTTTATATTTAAAAATATATATACTATCAACTAATTAATTTTAAATGTTGAGGATAAAAATAGTAACACATCTACCAGCATAAATCAACAAACCTTCTCTAATCTCTTACTTTTAAGGACAAGATATATATATTTTTCAATCCGCAAGTATACTAATAGAAAAGAATCCATAAAATAAAAATATCTTGTTAAAAGATCTACCTTAGTACTACAATTTTTTCGTGTTGTTCGCATCTATCCGCAAAAAATTAGTGCATTTGTTTTTGTTTTTATAATTATATTTGTTGTTTATGATTTTTATATTTTGCATAATGTTTTATAATTACTTGAATTGATTTTAGTTAATGATATTTTTATTTAAATTAGAAAATTTGTATTGAAATTTGTAGATTTCAATTTGTGTGCATTTTTTTTAAACAACAATTAAAATGAATTAGAGGGAGTAAGTGATTTACTTTTTAGTCGGCATATTCTTGGTATTTGTTCTTTAGCTACGGTTCTCTCCTTTAGTTTTATGGGAAAATGTGATAACTTAAAAGAAAATTGTACTACTACTGATCAATCAAAGAGAATAATAATATCTCAAGTTTCCATAGAAAGATTCACTTTCGGGCAGGAAGAAACAAAAGAAGCTTCAAAATGATAAAATTAAATGTAAAAAATGAATATATCAGACCCAGTAAAGAGAAGAAAGGAAAAAAGCAAAAGCGAATGCATCTGAACCGCTAGAATATTGAGACATGTTAACTTTAAGACTGGAAATGTGAGAGAAAGAGCTGGTGCGTGTTACAAAATTACATAATATGCTATATTGAAATGTGATTCCTTGTAAATTTGTGAAGTTCAATGGCATTGATTAGGGCTAGGCATAATAACCGGAACCGAAGAACCGAACCGAACCGAAATACCCGAACCATTTCGAAACCGAACCAACGGGTAATTTTGGTTCTTTCGGGTACTTTTGGTTCCTTTTTCGGTTCTCGGTTCTTACCTGAACCGAACTTTTTTTTCGGTTCCACTATGAATATGTAAATGTGACAGATTGGGCTTGAGTTGCACATTTGTAAATGGTGTATTTGCTATCTACTTCCAAGAATAGAAATTGCATTATCATCTTGATCGTTTACTAATTACTAAGTACACAAAAACAAAAAGGAATACAAAGAAAAAGTCTATACACCCTCGGATTTTTTAAAATTGATATTTTAGATATTTTTTCTTATTTCACCAATATTATTTTTATCACTACAAGAAAACATGATATATTGTGTTTTTAATGGATTTTAACCCTTGTTTCATACTCATTTTAGATAGATTCACTTGCATTTATGCATGTATAGGTTGCATTTGCATATATCATTTCATGTTTCAAGTGTTGAGGGTGAACAAATTCAAATAAGAGATCAATTGGATGCAAAAAAACCAAAAAAATGTCTTAATAGGGATCAAAACAACAAGCCTTACAGATCAAGCTATTTGGATATTTTACAATAGAAATTTCATCATGACATCTGAAGAATATTGTAGCCATGAGTTCAAGCTTTCCAACAAACCAAAAATAACCTTAAATGTCCTAGGAAATTGCAAGATATGAACCCAAAAAGTTATGACCCGCTAGATTCGAAGCTCCGAACTGTCTACCCCAAAGATGCGTCTTTTACACCAGCTTCCACTGCGAATTAGGAAAAGACTCTTTCATCAAAGTTATATCCCTTTGAGTCAGCTTTCTAAAGAGCTATCGCATGATACCATAGATTCAAAGATGAGAGTTATGGACCCCGAAGCTCAGATCGGTTTCCCAAACCGAACCTCAAAATATGCAAATACCAGGTGCAAAGATCAGTTTGATGGATCGGTATGATGGATCGGTTTGGCTAAACTGATCCCAGACCAAATTATTCAACATTTTCACTTACTTTTTTTAGTTTAAACCTATTTTCAATTGGGTTAATCCAATTATTTTGGGTTATCCCAATACCATTTTTAAAACACTAAAATTTGTTTAAAACCTAATTTTGTTAACAACTTTTATTCAACTTTCATTCTTATCTTTGATTCATCTTTTGTTTTAGCCACTTTTTATCTAGTTTCTCTCAAGTTTCTTATTGTTTGTTCTCCAAGATCAAAGAGAAATCTCTAATGGAGATTTCTCTTTGATCTTAAAGGAACTTGTATTATATCTACATTTGATATACGCATCTTCCCTCTACTTTGTGATCTTGCATGTTAGGGATTAGTTTTAGTTTATTGGATCTAGGTTAGATAGGATTTGTATTGGGATTTATGATCTTGCATGTTAGAGGTTAATGTTTGGATCTTCATTCAATATGTGTTCTTAATGCTTGATTTTACTTGATCACTCAAGTATAGATCATAGGATGAATTGTGCCCGAAAGGTGTTCGATGAAATTATTGAACCAACTATTGTTTGCTAAATGACACTATCCATGATATTTTTTTAGTTAGTTTAGTGATTTATCGTGAATTAGATCTTATTTCCTCTAGATTGTGCAATTATCCAAGAGGTTGTTTTTAGTTCAATGATTAGGAGAAGAATTAGTGTCATGAGAGTGGATTAGTATAATTAAGGAAATTCTAAGCCAAGGATTAGCATTGCTTGATTGTTTTATTGTTAGTTGATTGTTAATCATATCTCTTGATAGTAAGATCCATGATCCAATGTTTTTATCTTATTTTATTCTTTGTTTCTTATTCCTTTACATTTTGTTTCTTAGATTAAATACTCATAAAAATATCATTGGCTCTAGATTAGTTTGGTTTTTGTATCTTTAGTGTTGCAAACTTTAGTCCTCATGGATTCGATTAAACTTAACTATTATACAAATGATTAGTAATGGGATTGGTAAAATCTCGCTTATCAAAACCAAGCCTAAACTGACCGGAAGAATCTACGAGTCTTTATGTCAATTTTAAAAGCAACAGATTTACAATAGAATAGTTTCCGGCTTACAACCCGTTGATTATTCTGGTGTTACTTAAATGATCATAATGTTTTGTCGGTAATTCCATCGATAACTTTACGACAGGTATGTGTCGTCGTAAAATAATTATCTCAATTACGACCAATAGAGTTCTGTCGAAAAAATGTAAGCAGTCAATGGATATACGCGTCGTAATTCTGTCGCTAATTATTAAATATTAATCCCTAAA
This sequence comes from Iberis pinnata, assembly GCA_900406425.1. NCBI lineage: Eukaryota > Viridiplantae > Streptophyta > Magnoliopsida > Brassicales > Brassicaceae > Iberis > Iberis pinnata. Next base: position 4,753 of record OVBE01000938.1, read on the forward strand.
CCCTAAAACATAAAAAAATTCATCTAAAATGCAGTTAGTAAACATATAGTATACAGAAGACAATGGATTACTAAGTAATAAATGATATAAAACATGTACTTTTTGAAACAACATAAACTTTTAAAATTTAAACGTTTTGAACAAAACTGCTTATTAACTTATATGTGTTAACAGCGCGATTTAGATATTTGTCACTAGCGAGTTAAATATAAATTATAAAGAAATAAAAAATCTAATATTCCATATAACTTTGTTCTTTTGACAACTATTGTTATTCACATAGTTATTTTATTATACCTAAACCTTAAAACAAATCCCTAAACCCTGAAAAAATTAACAACATAAAGCGGTAGATCACTGACAGAATCCTTATGAATATCGCTGATAATCCATCGGTTTATGTTAAGAACTCATATAGCACACCCCTCAGTAATATGTTGGTATATTTACGAGGGAAAACCGACAAATGTTAAAAACTAATGCGGTTAAACGTTCCCAAAATATTTTGGAAGTGTCTCGCAATAATTTTTTAGTAGAAATCGACGGCTTATCGACCTAATTGTCCATCATTTTCTTTGATTAAATCCAAGAACCCGAATCTTCTTCTTCATCTCGCGAAAGGAGGAGACTTTTGGAGTGGTTCCACTCCCTTCGCTGCCATCTCCTCTTTGTCACTCGTCTCCTCTTTGCTGTCGTCTCCTCTTCGCCTCACCGCCGCCAGTCCCTTCCTCTCCTCATGGCCGCCTCTCTCTTCCTCTCCTCACGACCGCCTCTCTCTTCCTCTCCTCACGGCCGCTTGTATCCTTTTCCCTGACAGTCCCTTCTGTCATCGTCTCCTTTTTTCCTCACTGCCGCGTGTCCCTTCGGCCGCCTCTCCTCTTCGCCGCCGTGAGGTGAGTTTCGTGTTGGATTTGGGTTAGATAAATTAGGATTTGGGTTAGATGAATTATGATTTGAATTAGATTAATTAGGATTTGTTTGCTTGATTTAGGCGTTAAAATATCTTAGATTTAAGATATGTTTTTTTTATTAAGTTGTTAGAATATGTCGTGGTCTCCTCTTTTCCTCACCGCCGCTTGTCCCTTCAGCCGTCTCCTTTTCGCCGCTGTTAAGTGAGTTTTGCGTTGGATTTGGGTTAGACTCATTACGATTTGTTTGCTTGATTTAGGTGTTAGGATATGTTAGATTTAGAATTTGTTTGTTTGATTTAGTTGTTAGAATATGTTAGATTTAGGATTTGTTTGTATGATTTAGGTGTTAGAATATGGTAGATTTAGGATTTGTTTGTATGATTTAGGTGTTAGAATATGTTGTATTTATGATTTGTTTGTTTGATTAAGGTGAGAAGTGTTAGATTTATGATTTGTTTATTTGTTTTAGGTGTTAGAATTGTTAGATTTATAATATTTAAACATTAATTAAAAATTACTTAAAATTAAACAAAATTAATATATTTTAAAAAATAAATTAAAATTATATAATTAAAAAAATTTAAATAATCAATAAAACATTAATTAAAAAGTAAAATATTCCAAATCTTTAAAATACAATAACTTAAAGGTAAATACGGTACCCAACAATTTCGTGGAAAAAAAATCGGGTTCATTTCTTTCCTCTTAAGCGTGGAAGTTTCTTAACGGTGACTTCTCCGAACTTCACTCTAGCCTCTCATTCCAATAGTTCTCCCTTCTTTCCTAGGATCGAAAGAAAGCTTCACGAGTATGTCAGAAACAACACAATTGTAAAACTCACAATTGCGAATCCGGAACTAAAAAGGTAAATGAAGAAATTTGTTAAACCAACAATTATAAGAATGAATAGATTCATCAGGATAGGGAAGATCGCGACAGTGGACATTAATAGAGTTGAATTGTTTTCCCATAGACCACTCAACTCAAATTTTGTCTTTTAGAGTTGTCTTTCTTGGTTTGATGAATTCGTTCGCTCTTGTAACTGTGAATTTGATAAATTTCTTCATTGACATTTTTTTCTCGATTCGCAATTGTAGTTTTTACACTTGTGATGTTTCCGACACTCGTTGAGCCTTCTTTGGATCATACAAAAGAAATGAGAATTATTGGGGTAGAGACAAGGTGAAGTTTGTAGAAGCCATATAGAGAACTTTTCCATCATTGATCTATCAGTTGTGGACAAAATTGATAGAATAACGACGATAATTATCATCGGTATACAGATGATTTCTTGTAGTGAATTTTCTAAATTTTCTATCCATACTTCATTAATTAGTTAGGTAGTTTAATAAATATTAATTGAAAGTATTTGAACTATTGGATTATGATTGACTTATTGACATGGAAAAATGTAAAAAATAAATAAATTATTGTAAACTTCTAAATGTGGAAAATTGAGTTTCTTTTTTTACAAATCAACAAAACACGTTTTCACTAAATCCAACTAGAAAGAGAGAGTAGTGTGAAGTAAAAACTTGATATCGTGTGGAGTATCCAAGAATTGTTCGTTGAGTGCTTAAAGATGAGGTAATTTAACAAATTTAAGGTTTGAAATATTTTTTCTTCAAAAAATGAAAATTAGAAGTTCTGAAAGCAATTTTATTGATTAAAAGGTTAACTAGATGTATTTAATTGTGGGAATTTGTCAATTTGAAAGAAAATTTGTTGTAAAATTTGTGCACACCAACTATTCGGTAACATGCTTGAATGAGTTTTTTTCTTTTTTTTCAGTGACAATTAAGTTTTTTCCAGTGTTATTACAATGGTAAGTTTGAGAATCCAACGGGAAAAGCCTCTGCTTACATTGGTGATTATATAAACTCACTTGAGTGCAACCCACAAGACTTGTTTGCAAATTAGGAGACTGATTGAAGGTGTCTCTATATGAAATTCGAATGTGGTATAAAATACCATATGAGTCATTAACAGAATTGAAGTTCATGAGAAAGAGACATTCGAATTTTTAAAGAATGTGTGAATCGGCTTTATTGGACAAAGACTGCGGAAATTTTCATGGAGAAAGATTGAGGATGAGAACTAGACAGAGACAGATGGAAACGATGATGAAATTAATATATGTAATTAATCTAACATCTTACATGTTTTTTTATCTCCAATCCCAATTCTACTTTTGATCTTTAGACAATAAGCGAAGCTAGTGAGTTAGAAAAGTTTGATTGGTTCTATGTATGTTTCGCAGCTCTACGCAAAACATGGATAACTCATTGTAGGAAAATAATTGGTATTGATGGGTGTTTCCTAAAGAATGATGTGAAAGAAGAATTATTAGTCGTTGTTGGAAGAGATGTCAATAACCAGTTTTATTTGGTTGCTTGGGTGATTAATCAAGTTGAAAGTACAGAAAGTTGGACATCGTTTAACTCAAAAATTGAAAGAAGACTTGCTTCTCCAAGATGAAAAATATTAACTCTAATATCAGACAGGCAAAAAGTAAGTGTAAAGTATGATTTTTTTGTTTTATTGTATTTTATTTATATTTTTCAAGTATGTGTTTTCTTCAATTCTGTTTTTTAAGTCTATTTTTTTTTCTTCAAAAACACAAAAGTAAGAATAAAGCTTTTTTTCAATTCTTTTTTTTAGTTATGTTTTTTAAGTTTAAAGTATGATTTCTTGTGTTTTTATTGACTAATTTTATTCTCATAGGGACTAATAAGTGTAGCAAGAGCTTCCTAGGGTGAAACACCGCATGTGTGCGCGGCATGTGTATGGGAACCTAAAGAGGTTGTTCTCGGGTAAATAAGTCATGGAGATATTGTTTTGGGCTGTTTCAAAAAGCTATAACATAGCCGTATACGAGGAAGCAATTGAGGCAATGAAAAATTATGATATGTAAGTATATAATGCAATGATGCTTAAGAATCTTTGCCATTGCAGCCGCGCTTTCTTCAAAAGCACAGCCACATGTGAAGACGTTAGCAACAACTGTGCTGAGTCTTATAACAATACAATAAACAATGCATGAGAAATACCTTTGGTGGAGATGTTGGAGAATAAGGACACAAGAATGGTTCAGATTGAGTCAAGAAGGAAGAAGGCATTAAAGTATACTCGAAAATGCGGTTTGAAAGTGGTTGTAACCACTGCTGAAGAGGAGATTCATAGGAAGTATTCTACAACATATCCCGGTCCAAATGGATGGGTTGAGGTTGTTGATAGTGGAAGTGGCTTCAAGGTGGATATAGATTAATAAAAACATGTAACTGCTGTAGATTTGATATGACAGGGTTTCCATGTGTTGCAGGCGATATTGCATAACAAGTTTGCTGCCGAAGACTTTGTTGCAAGTTGTTTCTTGACTTCCACGTGGCAAGAACAATACAATGACTCTATCTTGCCATTACATGGCATGAACTTTTGGAGAAAATCAAGAGAAGTATGGATTCAACCCCCAAAAATAGATACTTCTCTCGGTCAAAAAAAAGCAAAAGAGGATTAAAAGGAAAGCATGAATCTCCTAAGAGGAATTCTAAAGACATGAGTGAGCCGACTGTAAAAGCCAATAAAAAGACAAAATTTTCATTGCGGACGGTGTGGTTTCCAAGGTCAAGAATTTAAATCCTAAACTACACTGCAGAGAACATATCATAGTAGCATAGATAGGATCGAATCCCACAGAGACTAGAGAGTACACTTTCAGTTTTAATATCAAATCAAGTTAAGATAGAATAATAAGATGATTGTAACCAAATTAAAGCAGTATTTAAAATAAACGAAGTAAATCAATAGCAAAAACGTCAGGTATTAGGGAATTCCACAGGTATTCAGGTTTAAAAGCCAAAGTTAACATGCATGATTTACTATGAAAATAGTTCTCAACATGAAAGACATAAATAGAATAATCTCCTCTCACGGTATTAAACCCTATGTTCAAATTATTAGAAACAAAATCTCGCCATGTCTAACTAATTAAACCATGCATTAATGTTCAGATTCAATTGTTCATAAGCATTCAGGACAACACTTTCGCAAGCAAGAACACTTATTCATCTAGACTAGATCATATCTCTAAACCAAATCTATTTGTGTTTATTAATCTGATATCAATGAACTAGTTAGCTACTCTAATCCATGCATTAGGAACAAGTCTAGACTAAGAACCTAACAAATTCAATCCTTTATGATAAACCCTAACATTCAAACCTGGTTTCCCTAGGAAACCCTAGAACCTAACTAGAGAACTACTTAGACATAGCAACTCAAACACAAATAAATATCCAAGAAGAACTCATAATCATAAAACAATAATAGATATTAAAATATAATATAGAGTTCAGAAATCTTCTCCACAAAGGTTTAAGATTCATCTCCCCAATAAAACTTAAAATAATAATAGCTTAGGTCTAAAAAACGAAGCCATGAGGCTTATATAGTGCTAATAGAAAAGGAAAAACCAAAATAAAATAAATGATAGTCTTGAAGACAAATTCTGCAAATCTTGGAAATTTTCTAAAAATTTTCCGGTGAAGCACATGATCGGGCATTTTTGGATCGATCGGGCACTTTAGGGACTGATCGGGTAGTTTAGGGATCGATCGGGCACTCTTTTCGTAGAATTCCAGGAGAAAATTCCCGATCGGGCACTCCAGAGATCGATCGGGCACTCTAGGAGATTCCTGCACGATTTTCTTCTACGAGTCAGCTTGACTAGTCTTCAGTAAAATAGCCATAACTTTTGATTTATTTGATGGAATGACTTGAAACCACCTCCATATGAAAGCTAACTCACGTGGTTATATTTTTTCCAAATTTAAGATCAATTAATCTACTGGAACATCTTCAAACATTGGAAAAATTTTGACCCTTCTGCTGGACTCTACAACTACATATGTCAATTTGCATCCATTTTGTGCAGAAATCCATCTTTTTGTTCTTGAACAACCCAATAACCTATAAACCTTTGAAAGATACCAAATTTCAAAGAAAACACTTGGATAACGCTTAATAAGAAACATAAATGCTCACTATAAAGCGTTAAAACCGAGTTATATCAGCCATAATGCGGCAAGATGTACAAATGATGGTGTTATGGTTAGAAGAAAACCCAAAAATACACTACATGTGAATCTATTAGTCTAAATCTCAGGGAAGGACCAAGCCAACCTTCTCAAAACTCATAATTAGAATGAAGGTTGCAAGATCATCTACATTCGTGTCTTTTAGTCTAATGTCTTAATTGTTGGTGTAATGTTTTAATTTTTTTGTTAATTTGGTTTCGCATATTGCTATGGTAGAGGGGTGGAAAGGTTTTTCTGTTTGACATAGATGGACAAGGCTGGGTTTTGATCTACTTTAGATGGTTGTAAAGTCTTTGGGTGTTTGACATCAATGAACATGGTTATGCTACGGTCTAAATTAGGTTAATGTCATGTTTTTAGGCATTTTCTTTTACATGGATGAAAATGTTGTTTTTTGGGTCTAAATGACATGTTTTATGGTATTTCGGCTTATTTGAATGAATGATCAATTGTTTGATGATGGTTAATTGACGATTGTGTATTAAGTGGTTTATGATTCTTTTAATAAAGCATAATTCACCAAAATTCAAGTCCCATGAAACATAACTAAATTTTTTTACAAAAACCATCTAATCATTATCAATTACATACTTCAAATGTTGCTTCAAATTTAACAGCAAAACACACAATATAGCACACAATTAAGCAATACAACAAGATAAAACACAACCATAACCAAGCCACACACAACCATGTATTTAACTGAGTGAATCTCATCGCTGTATTTTTCTATCTCTTTCTCCAAGGACTGCACTTTTCATGTTCTCTAGCTCTCATTCACAAGCACCTAAATTTTTTTCTAACTTACTAACATATGTTTTAAGATTTCTCCAAACACTTCCAGTTTTTTCTATCTCCTCAACTATTGATTAATCTGTCCATTTGAACAAATGGTTTTTGTTCTTCAAAACAACACAAATATTATCTCAAAACTCGTATATACAACAACATTTATCACCTAGTAAAAATTTTGTATCTCTTCCGAACCGTACAGACATCAATGGAAGAGTCTATCCGGGTTCTTTACAGTTTTGGAAGTCTTATTCACACTTCTTTCACCGCATATACATGCCTTTAGTATGCCTTTCTCCTTCTGTGGACTACATTTTCTACATCCGATGCAAGTCTTATTATGAAATAAAAAAATAAAATGAAAGTCATACAAAAAATTGAAATGGCAGAAGATAATGTATCAATAGAATCACAAACCTGAACTTGAATCATATGACATTTTCGTTAAATCAGCTTCAAATTCATACCTTCAGAGATAGAAGAAAAACCTAAAATCTCAAACCAGCCAAGATATCGCGATAGGAGGAAGAAGAAGATTTTTATTGTTTAAAAGCACAAAACCAAAAACACGTCGTTTCGGTTAGTTTCATTTTAGAAACCAAAACGACGTCGTTTTGGTTAGTTTCATTCATAAACCAAAAGGACGTCGTTTTGATTTTGAAATTAGATTAATATTTAATCACGTAATTACACACATGTTAACCGACTCAGCAGAGGTTAACGTCTAATTCAACATTGTTAGGTATAATGTATAATTATGCACAACTTAATTTTTTGTGTTTTGTTATGCACAACACCTAAGATCGTGTATGATTTGAATATTTTCATAAAGTTCAAGTATGTTTTAACTAAAATCTCCATTTCACACCAATATAATTTTGGCGTACTGGTGATGGTCTTAACTAACAGAAATCATACATACACAAACCGCATAATTTATGACAACATATCATATACTCCCTCTATTTCAAAATAGTTGTAATTTTAAAGAATCTTTTTCAAAATAATTGTTTTTTCATCTTTTATTGTAAAAATTATTTTCTTTCTATGTTTTGCGACCATTTGTATTCTCCATAATAATTTATTATTGGTTGATTTGTATTGAAATACAATTCTTATGTCAATAAAACTTAAATTAAATGACTTCTTAATATGTGTAAAATTCTTAAACTACATATATATATATATATATATATATATATTTTTGAAAGGGTTGACATCACTAGACACCCCAAACTTTCTACACCCAAATAATTTCACCCCCAACATTTTTGCTCATCGTTTTAATACCTGAACTTTTTTTTCTCGATACAATCCCCCAGAACTTTTCAAAAAACTTAAAATTCTACCTATGCAATTAATCTAATTAAATAGCGATTAAAATTTTGAAATCGCGTTTTAAAATCACGTTTTCTTGGTTAAGTAAACCGAAATTGATTTTAAACATAACCCAATCTCGAAATTAAAATCACCATAACCCGAATTCGATTTTAAAAATGAACCAATTTCGATCTGAAAAACTAAATCCAATTAAACCTAACTTTAAAAAACTCAACGTCTCTTCTCTTTTACAGAGAAAATCAAAAATCGATTTGGGGTTTTCTTAGGGTTTGTTCTCCACAAAAAACGTTGTTCAAACATTTCACTTAAGGTATTTCCACCTTCTATTCCCTATCTATATATATATATATATATATATGCTTCAGTTTAATTGTTCAAAATTCGTTAGACCTAAGGAATATGAGATAATACGATGGTAGGTGTTTGGTGTATGATAGAGAATCAGCTACCTGTTAGTTCAGGTCTGGAATATCTATCTACTGACTTTGTAGATATTGTATGAGCAAATGAATTAACAATCATATCTAGGAGACATAGGACTTCTGAGTGTCAGGGCAGAGACATCTTCCCTTATAGCATCCATTAGTGCTGCATATATGTGGAGAACGTTTCATGTAATAGGCATAAAAGAAATCAAGCCTGACAAGACAATAATGAATTTTGCTAAAACAAAAAGTTGGGAGAATTGTGCATTTATCAAGTCTTAGCGAGATTAAAATCTTGAGAGGGGAGTCTTGTTCATTTCAATGTCTATGGAAACAAACATTAAACTTTGTATACATAGTTGTAATGTGAGCTTTAACTATATTAGTACATAAATTGCTAAAAATGAATAAGGAGTTAAACGGCTATATGTCACCATGATTTACAAATTGCTAATTTTGATGGTGCAGACATGTAATTCTATTCTAATGGTGCACACATGTAATTTTGATGGTGCAGACATAATTGTGCTAATTTTGATTGGTATAATTAGGGACAAAAAAAAAAGAATTAAGAGTTCAAGTTGCATTAAACAAACGTTTGAAATATTGTTAAACAAATACTTCGAAACAAGCACAAAAGGAAGCCTAAACCCAAGACCAAAAACAGCCTAATACCCGAGACATAACCAACCTAAAACCAAGACCAAAAACAGCCAAAAATAGACCAAAAACCGAGCTCAAACTCCACTTGTTTGTGATGGTTGTGTTACATTCAATTTTTTTGTATGTAAACTTGTTGATGCATCCTGCAACATGTCAAAAAAGAGGTTAGCAACTCTATATATAGATACAAACATTTAATTTAAAATCTTACAGTTTGAGAATCATCGTATCGATGTCTTTTGCGTGGATGAACCATGCATCCTGCAGCATTATGACCTGCTCCACCGCATGATTTACAGTGAACAATCCGTCCACGTCTCCCTAACGACTGCGACTGCGATTGTGAATATTGTGGCTTCTTCTTCGGTGATTCATGTTTCCCCTTCTTTCTTTCAAACTCTGTCTTCTTTTGCTTCTTCTTCCTACCCGGGAGCACTGGTGCATGTGGAGAAACCATTAAATTGTATTCACCTGTCATCCAAAATCTTGGTCCTCGAACTGGAATCAATGGAGTCGTATATGTTTCCCTCCACATATACGTTGAGAAGCAAAGAGAAACGTAATCTTCTACATTCATTTGTTGGTCTATCATAGCTCCGTAAGCATGCTCACATGGGATCCCTGTTACTTGCCATTTGCCACAAGTACACTTCTTCATTACGGTATTCACACGATAAGAATTTCCTCTCAAATGCACCTCAAGTATTCCATAAGAGGCAGTGTATGTCTTGCAATTGTTCGCATCATCTTTCATTGAAACTAGCCTATCCGTCACATACTTAGAAAAATTGCCTTGATGGTTTTGTGCCTTCCTACTCCTTTTACTTATCCTTACCATTGCTAGTCTTCTCACCATCTCAAGCATAGAGACTAATGCCTTCACCCTAGCTTTTGTGATCGTTGCGTTAAACGACTCGGTCGCATTGTTATCAACGTTCTCACAAAAAACTCCTTTATTTTTGAAGAACGCTCTACACCTTGTCTTCGGTTTCTCTTGATGACATCATCATAAAGTGCCAAGTTGTAATCTCTTACCCTCCTTAACTAATCTGAAAATTCCGTCTCGTTGTAGTTCCAAGCAAGTTCCCAAACAAGCGGTTTTAACATGTTTTTGTTAGCATGTCTCTTTTTCAGGTTCTCGATAATGTGTTTGACACATCTCCTATGTTCAACTTGCGGTAATTCTGCTTCTAAAGCACTTATCAAATCCTGAAATAATGAAAAACAAAAGCACATAATTAAAACAGAAAATTTACCAAAGACACGTCTGCATCATTTGGACAATTCAAATTTACCAAAGACACATCTGCATCATGATTCGATTCAAATATTATTAAACAAAGCACATCTGCATCATGATTCAATTCAAATATTATTAAACAAAGTACATCTCCATCATGATTCAATTCAAATATTATTAAACAAAGCACATTTTCATCATAATTCAAATTTACCTCTTTTGCAATTATAATTCACTAGAGAATTGTAAGTGGCTATATCACGTCATCATTCACTATATAAACCTACGTATAGTAACTCTACGTATCACTCATATATATATATATATAAACCTCATTGTATTATATGTGTACTACCTAAAATCACCAATAATAAGTCTATGACTTAAGATTATAGTCCTTAAATTTTCCTCTTCTGCAATTATAAGTGACTATATCACATCTACATCATTCACTATATATATATATATAAACCTACGTAAAGTAACTCTACGTATCACTCATATATATATATAAACCTCATTGTATTATATGTGTACTACCTAAAATCACCAATAATAACTCTATGACTTAAGGTTATAGTCCTTAAAAACTCAATCAACAAAAAATTTACTTACTTTTGAACTGTCTGATAACATGACATAACCTTCCCCATTACCAAGAAGTAAATCAGATTTTATCTGTTTGATGAACCAAAACCAGTTATCCGCATTTTCAGATTGAACAACCGCCCAAGCAATAGGGTATATTTGGTTGTTGGCATCCTGACCTACTGCAACTAGTAGTACTCCTTTCGTGTACACTTTCAGAAACATTCCATCAAGACCAATAACCTTACGACAATAGCCTCTCCAAGTGATGCGTATGTTCTCGAAGCAAACATAAAACCTGTTGAATTCATCTTCGCCCGCTGCGTTTGTTGAAGTTTCCACAAATGCTGTTGTTCCCGGATTTGAGATCAATAACTCCTTCACATATCCTCTAAGATGAGCTAACTGAATTTCAAACTCTTTGTCAAGCCACTTCAGAGCCNTAAACTCTTTGTCAAGCCACTTCATAGCCAATTGTCTTGCTCTTTGGCATTGATTCCTAGAGCTCACTATCCTCCAATTCTCTTTGATTTGATCCTGAATCTTCTCAGGCATTAGATGTTCATCAAGTCTCAATCTGTCCATGAACAATCGTGCTATCACTGGACTTTTGAACATTTGACATTTTCCGTTCAGAGTACACATGTGAATCTCGTTCCTAGTCTTCACAAGCCACATTTGTTTCGGTTTGTCAAATGAACAATACACACGCCATTTGCATCTTTCTATTCCACATTTGTAGCTCGCTTTTTTCTTCTCCCACCTTTCTTGCCTAATGTTATACCATGTTCTTAACACATACTCCAAAACAGCTTCCTTAAACTCAAACCCTGTAAAAAACGAATTCCCAAAAGAAAACTTATCGGTTCTATCATCTCTTTCTCTCCTAAACTCAAACTCATCATCACTATCAAGTATAACATTAGGGTTTATAGGTTCTTCATCAACAAAACCAGCAATAGATTGTTGAATTTCGAACTCAAACTTTGATGCAATATCATCTTCTTCCTCACCATTATCTGCTTTCGGGTCTCCTTCACCATCTTCTTTTTCTTCCATCAACAACGACCTACCTCTTCTTTCTTCTTCTTCTGCCATCAATGGAAGTAATCAACAATTTCTTTTGTTTTCTTTGAAATCAGCCTTTGAAATTGATAGAAACCTAGAATGATAAGAGTAGTATCACGACAACTTTACGTATAATATCGATTTAAGTGGATTTGTTTTTTTAACAAGAAATTGGTTTGTTTTAAAATTAATTCCGGTTTAGTTTTGGGTTAAAATCAATTTTGGGTTTGGGTGGTGGGTAAAATCGATTTTGGGTATGGGTTTGTTTTAAAAATTAATTTCGGGTTAGGTACACTTAACCAAGAAAACGCGATTTTAAAACGTGATTTTAAAATTTTAATCGCTATTTAGGTATTAAAACGATGAGGAAAAAAGTTGAGGGTGAAATATTTTGGGTATAGAAAGTTTGGGGTGTCTAGTGATGTCAACCCTTTTTGAAATGGATAATATTATATTATCTCCGCATATATATTTTATTATATAAAGCATAACGCATTTAACATGGATGCGACACGTAAGCAAAATAATAATTTATGAGGTCGTGACATTTATCATTGTTAGTTAAGATTATGACATGTGTCAACATAGTTAATATAATAGTGACATATTATTTTATTTTTTGTTTATGGTTCCGTAATAGGTTTTGACCGCGTCAATTTTTCAAATATTTTTGTGCAAACTTTTTTTAGCTTCAAATATTTTTTAAAACAAAGTTTATATTATATCGTTTCTTATTACAAAAAAATCATTACAAATATCTTATTTCTTTATAAAAGAAAAGGTATTGTTGTTACTGTTAATTTTTTTCTCTCGACAAAATAGTATTGGTGGTATGTTCCAACAAGCCTGGTGGCAGTGGCGGTGTGGGGCCATTTGTGGAACTTCCCTGTGTGCAGGAGCCAACCAAATTCAAAAGCTTTCTTACACTTTTCAACATGTTTTTAAAAGTTTTTGTTTCTCAAAACATGTTTTAAAAGTTGTAAAACATTACATGTCTCACAAAATACATATATATTAATAATGAAAAAAATTTGATGCTAGTTATAGTTTCATATTTTAAATATTGTCATGCAAAATACTAGCAATAAAAATAGCAATAAAAATCAAAAGTTTGCGAATTGTGAAAATGTTAATGTCTATATATCATTTTATGTTTCAATAGTTAACTGTAACAATATTGATAAAAAAAATTAAATAGTATGATATACAACTTTCAACAAGAGATGAAGCTGAGATTCTTTAGGTCCGCACAAATAAAAATATTTAGTTTTTATCATATAAAAATTTACATTTGTAATAAAAATGAAAGGAAAAGAAATAATCTAAAAAAAATCATATTTTAAAACCTATAAATAAAAGTAACAATATGTTATGGCCAACATAATATTTATTGTAAAGGTATTTTTACCAACAATTAAATTACTTAATTATATATTAACATTTTCTAATATATATTATTGAAATTTGGTTGTCAAAAATTTATAAATTGGAGTTCTATAATATTAGAAACTCCATTTTAATTATGTGTCCTACAAATGAAAAAGTGGTTGTTTAGGTAAAACCCAAAAACAGAAAAAAAAGTGAATGGTGAGTGAGTGGTAGGGGCCAGATAGTGGTTTGGTTGATGGTGATGGTGCCTTTGACTTTATTCGAGTGAATCTATTGACCACTTAATGGCTTTCTATATTTTGGTTTATTTTTTATTCCCTCTTTTAATTGATTCTTTTTTGTCATTATTGTTTATTTTGGAAATGAGGTATATTCTTAGGAGCATGGCGGCGTTGTTTTTTTTTTTTTTTTTTTAAAATAATTTTTGATTTTTTGATTTTTTTTTTTGATAAACCGTGGGAATTCCGAGCTTTTGGCCCGTAATCTCCCCCGGTGCCCGGAACCAGCCGTTGATAATACATATTTAAGGCGTAAATCACTCCTCTAAAGGAGTTTGCACTAGTGACCTTGAACATTTCAAAGAGTGTCTTAACCACTAGATCAAAGTCTCTTGGTTACATGTGACGGCGTTGTTGGAGTTGAAAAACAAGTCAATCAAGTGGTTATAGTATATAGCGATCTCGTCCTCTCAATTCAAGACTGTTTTTCCAATTATAAAATTAGTCTAACATGATAGCTCATTAAATTATAAACCAACACTCCCTCCGTGTTATTATAATTGAATTTTAAGGAAATTTTTTAAAAAATTAATTGATATTTTCGTGTTTTTATGAATAATATAAAATTGTACTCTTTCGGTTTCAAAATAATTGTGGTTTTAGGAGAAAATTTTTTTTGTTTTAAAATAATTTTTGTTTCACTTTATAATATATAATTATTATGTTTTGTGATCATTTGTATTATAGATAATGATTTATTATTGGTTAATTTGTATTAGAATACGATTTTGATTTAAAAACTTCAAATTAAATAATTTCTTAATATTAATGTAAAAATCTTAAACTATACATAATTTGAAACGAGGGGTATATATCATTAATGTTATGCATAATAAATTTTGATTGGATAATTTGGCTATGACTAATGTTGTTTTTTTTTTGTTAATAGAAAATTGATAAATTAAATGAAGTGTCTATATTTTATCAAATCGTTCTAAAAACCTTAAACATCAATTATTAAAAATATTTCTTTCATGTCATATGTTTCTACCATCTAATTACATATAGTTAATATTTGGAAAAATGAACAAATATATGTTTGAATCCACAAACAACCAAGGTTCTTAAACTACACACGAAATAAACGCAAAATTTAAACTTTAAAGATAGCAATCTCTAACTAATATATAGAAGGTAACACAAAATACTCTTGCAAGAGTATATTATATTGTGTTTCCTTCTATATAATATTGAGAGAGTATTGGCACACTGTGGAGTTTTTGCATAACATCAATAAAAACATTGATAGCAGCCAAACTTTCTTGAGATAGTGGAATATCTTATATTTGTGACTGAGATCATCATCCTATAATGCTTGATTAATATGTAAAAAAATAGTATTTTTATATGTAGAAATCTCAACAGTATGAAATAAATATAGTCAAACATGAACAGAAGTCAATTAAGAATATCTTTTGTCAAATCAATAGTTTAAACTCGTGTGAAATTAAATAAACTTGTTTGAAATGCATTTCTGTGGTGGCTAAAGGGCGGCTTTTCTTTTCCTTTTAATCAAAGAATAAAAAGTGTACCAACTAACTGAGATTTACTAATATAAGATTTCAAACTAAAATATTGTAATCATCTCCAAATCTACCGTTCAAATCATTTGAGAATATAGTTTTTTTTTTTTTTAGTATATTCAACAATGAGCACTATCAGAGGTCTAGGACAGATTTTGTAATATTATACATTTCATCTCCAACAGTAAATAGCAATTGACCAATAACTTGGAATCACCTTTAAGAAGGGCCTATAATTATCGTCCATTGATGGTCAATTTTAGCCTTTTTTACTAAAATTTACGAAAATAACCCAAAATATTTAGGTATAAGAAATAACAACTCTGAAATATTTAATTCAAAAAATTGAACTTTTGTCTCAATTTTTCCCATAAAAATATTAGATATTACCAAAAATTATGTCGATAAAAAAAGAACTTCGCATATTTTTTTGGTATATTTAGCGTGTTTTACTTATAAGCTTATATAGTTCTAATTAGGGCTGAGAATATAAACTGAACTGACAATTCCGAACCAAATTAAACCTAATTATGTTTTGATAACCGATCGGCACAAAAAAAAATTTCAATTTCGGTAACCGAACCAAACCGATCGGTTTATTTCTTTTATTTGTTTTTTCTTGAAAAAAGCCGAAAAAACTGAAAAAACCAAAAATAACAAAAAAATCAAACCGAATAAACCGATTTCCGAACCGAACCAAAATTTTATTCGGTTTAGTTTGGCACACAAATCCAAAAATCGAAAACCAAAATTTCCGACCCGTTCCGACCCGAACTGACTGATTCCCATCCCTAGTTCTAATTATCACCTAGTTACAAAATAGAAAACATAAAAAAAAAACCTATTGCTTTCATGCCATTCTTTTGATTGAAAATGTTCACATAATCTGCAGTCTCGGTGGATCCATTCCCATATATACTATTGCGTTTTGTTGTTCAGGTGTAGTTGTATATTCGGGTAAAACCTGGATATATCATTTTTGTCAACAATATAGTATATTAGATTATGTGATGTCCACAACGGACACCGATCCTATGACCGGAATATTACAATCCCTCAAGGGAAAGATGAAATCATTCGTAGATGAATATACTAGGATAGTTCCGACACATGGAACGTTAAAATAAAAGATGAAACGTCTACGTAGAGACGTGGCCCGTGCATCCCTATAAATTGGTTGACCACCAAATCGAGCGAATAACATAGGAAAAGAGACCCGGTGTACACAATCCCTAGGATCTAATAAACTTATATTCTTGACATTATTAGAAAAGGTTAACAAAACATACAAATATATACAAGGCCCATTATTCATAGAAGGTCCAAACAATGACCCAACTCAGAAAATGTTGGAGAGACGCTTCATCATCGATTGAACACTCCACCGGTAGGGAATCGCCAGAGCAAGAATGGACCAGGACCACCAGACTAATCAGAAATCGCATGAGGAGAATTAACCAAAAGCGGCTGGAAAGTTGACATGCATAGAATTCCCCTTCAAGTGTGAGCCACAACCTGGCCACCACGCCCATCACCGAATCGGCTGTTTCGTAGATAAGGTAGCCCCTCTGAAGCACTACCAGTGACATGCAATCGATCATCACCACCGCCACATTCAGCTAGTCCCGAGACAAAAATATGAGCGCTTGGCCCTCCACAAACGAAAGATGATAGATTAAAGCTCGGGATCTATAGATCATGCACAGAGCGGCAAGGCATATGAGCAGACGATGGAGGAGGTGGAAGATGGAGGAGGAGAAAGCTAGCAGGAAAACACAAGAGGGGAATCCAAGCAAAGAAACATAAAAAGCAAAAGAAAGAAACAAGAAAAGGGGTCGTTGAAAGATTCTATATTTCTTTTACTCCAAAATCTCTAATTACAAAGTGATAGTTCTTAGGTATTTATACCTAGGGAAACAACAACCCTATACAACAAGCTCATATACATAAAGTCCATATATATCTTAATACCCTCCCCCCCCCCCCCCNTGGACAAAAGTATCTAAAATGAGCGTCCTCCAAGCGCCTTAGTGAAAATATTGGCTAACTGATCCTTTGTAGAGACATGCTTCGCCCTAACAATCTCAAGTTAATATCATCACAGATGAAATGACAATCCACTTATACATGCTTGGTCATTTCATGAAACACGGGATTAGCTGCAATATGAAGTGCTGACTGAGTACCACAATATTGGACCAGAATATGCAATACCCATAGAAGACAACACACCTTATCCATTTTAACTCTTTCAACGCAGAAACCATAGCTCGATATTCTGCTTCATCGGAAGAACAAGAGACTACATCTTGTTTCTTTGATTTCCAAGACACTGGAGAATCTCCAAGTTGAACTAACCATCCATTTAATGTTCTTCGCGTAAGAGGGCAACCTGTCCAATCTGAATCACACCAAGCTATCAAATGAAAGTTGTTATCAAATGTCAAAAGTATTTCTAACCTTGGACACTCTTTCAAATATCAAACAACCCTCAAAGCAGCAGTCAAATGATCTTCTCTTGGATTTTGCATAAACTGAGATAAGATATGTACTGAATAATCAATATCCGGTCTAGTATCAGAAAGATAAATCAACCGTCCAACAAGTCGTCTGTACTCATTTGGATGAAGAAGCTCTTTCCCGGTATATTTTTCTAACTGATGATTCGGTTCCATCGGGAAATCAACAGGCTTACCACCAAGCATCCCAACATCAACAATAATATCAAGAATGTATTTTCTTTGTGAGAGATAAATATCTTCCCTGCTTCGTGCAACTTCTTGTCCGAGAAAATACTTAAGCTTCCCCAAATTCTTCATATGAAAGCAACCACTCAAGTAATTCTTGAACTTCTGAATTTTCACAGGAGAGTTCCCTATCACCACAAAATCATCCACATATACTTGAACATGCAATTGTACAGAATCATTGACCAGTGAGAACATAGAATGATCAGATTTGTTATGCAAGAAACCATAACTCACAAGCGCATCTGTGAGTTTCGCAAACCAACAACGCGGAGACTGTTTCAAACCATATAATGATTTTTGCAAACGACATACCATACCTTTTCTAGAAGAATTGAAACCTTGAGGATTTATAAATACTTATTCTTCTTCTAAGTCACCATGGAGGAATGCATTATGCACATCCATTTGATGGAGTTTCCAATTTTTTCCAGTAGCCACTTTGAGAAACAACCAAACTGTGCTCATCTTTACAACGGGAGAAAATGTGTCTGAATAATCAATTCCTTCTCTTTGGCGATTACGTAAGGATACAAGGCGTGCTTTATATCTCTCAATTGTTCCATATGCCTTATACTTGATAGTATAAACTGATGACTCTAAATCTTCATGGTTTTTACAAGTTATTTAGCATCAATTTTGAGGTCTTTAGGCGTGTATACATCACATTTGTAGTTGATTTCAGTAAGTTTATGATTTTTAGGAATTTTGCATTAGAATTCGCATATGCACGCATTTTGGAGATTTTTCAGGACGTTCAGGAGTTTTCAGGAAGGATTTGTGAGATTTCAGAAAAGCAGCACTCAACCCGGAATGGAACAACACTTAACGTGGAATGGACTGACACTCAACTAGATCGATCCAAACTTCAACCTGGATCGATCTCAACTCACTTTCGCATCGATCCCAGATCGATCCCAGATCAATCCCGCATCACATTTCTGGATCGATCCCAAGCAACTTCTGGATCGATCCGAAGAAACATATGGATTGATCTCAGGCAACATCTGGATCGATCTCAACTGCAACATCTGGATCGATCCCAGCTCACTTCTGGATCGATCCAGATCGATCCCAACACACATCCAGATCGATCCTAGCACACATCCAGATCGATATCGCATTAAACTTCTGGATCGATCCCAGCACACATTCAGATCGATCCCATACTCAACACCAGATCGATCTCACTCAAGCCACGTACAAGATGGATCAATCTCATGCTCAACTTCTGGATCGATCCCATTCAAACGTCCCTAGCTTGGATCGATTTTGCACTCTTCTCAACTTAAGTTAAACACAATCTGACCCGACTAACTCATTTCTGAAGTGGACCTGGCCCAAGATCTGAGCCAATGATTAGTTTTTGTCTTTAGTGCGATTTAGTGCTTTTCTCTTAACACTACAAAATCCCTAAAACACCTCTTTTCTCATAAGTCTTGTTTTCTTTCCTTCTTAGGTTTTTGTCTTAGGTTTCATTTCCTTTGTTGTTCTTGATGTTCTAAGGTGTAAAAACCCATAATATTTTAATTTTATGCTAATCTACTGTTTTTCCTTTAATTTCCTGCTTAGCTTTAGATTATTGCCTATCTGGTGCATATTGATCTTTCATTTTCGTTTTAAATCTCCTGTTTTAAGTTTTGATCATCTTCTGGGTTATTTACTGTTTCATTGATGTTCTTGCTTTTATGGGTTTGAGTTCTTACTGGTCTTGCTTTTTTTCAACTGCTTAGCCTTAGATCATTATGTTTAACTTTGAAGTTGTTATTTCTGTTTTCTATGTTTTCACTTCCATGAGTAGTGAGTAGTTTCCTGAAGTTCCCGAGGATGGGGTAGACTAGGGTTGATGTCCTGATCTCACCTTAGGCACCTAAGCTTTTTTGAATATAGATCCCTTCTGTTTCATTGTGCTTAATGTTGGTTTCTTTCACGACAATCGAAATCTGATCTTGGACATTCCAGCGCCCAAAAAGTGTTCTATGGAATGTCTGATCATGGTGATTTCAGAGATTAGTCTATCCTTACGCAACATCCTAGATGCTTAGGATATGCATCTCAGCCTAGGGGATTAGATGACTAGGGGGCTTTTTGGCTTTGGTAGGTTGGTTCTTAATTCCTTCTAGGTAGTGTACCGTTAACGGGAGTTAGGTCTGGTGATTGCTTAGGTTGATTCCATTTATCAAGAGATTGGACTTGATTACTTATGAACATATCGTCTAGGGATAGCTCACTATTGTTTGAGGTATGTTAGGTGCTTAGATAGGTTGAGATGGATCTATGGTTGGTTACCCTTAGTCCTCAAGAACTGCTTCACACTTGTTTAAGTCTTTCACTTTCTCTGCTTTTACCCTGTTTTTGCATTTTAGTGTTTTATGCTCCTTGTTTTGTTTATGTTTTCTTTTTAGTTCCAGCATGTTTCATTTCACTTAGGACTTGTTAGCAAACCACCCTTTCTACTATTTAGCTTGACTTAGAAGCATTCATTGCAATCTTGATTGTTAGTGCACACCCAATTGGATTGATACCTCATCTATACTACAATGATGGGGAATTGATACCCTCAGGACCTAAGAAATCCTACTATCAATTTGGCGCCATTGCCATTTGGGTGTTGTTTCTACATTATGGATTTTGGATCTTTTGAGATCAAGCTTCTTTTACTTCTTGACTTACCTGTTTACCTTTGTTTGTTTTGTTTTCAGGTACCTACTTAGCAGTGTATGAACCTGAGAAGCAGAGGACCAACAGACTTGATTCCTCTTGTTGACGACATCATAGCTCTTGAACGGGAACACTCTCGGGCAAGACGTGAACAAAAAAATGCGGAACACTTGAGAAGGTTTGACTTACAAATGGCGAACAACGCTGGACAAGACAACCAGCACAGCATAGGTGCTGGTGACAACCCCAACACTCACACCAGCAGACATGGACTCAGTCCACCTGCAGTTCAAAACAATAACTTCGTGATCAAGCATAGTCTCATTGCAATGGTGCAGAGCCACAAGTTCCACGGTCTACCAATGGAAGATCCACTCGATCATCTTGACGAGTTTGATCGCTTCTGAAACCTCACGAAGATAAATGGTGTCAGTGAATACGCTTTCAAACTACGCCTCTTTCCTTTCTCTTTGGGGGAGAAGGCACACCAATGGGAGAAGTCACTGCCACGAAACTCCATCACAACCTGGGATGCCTGCAAGAAAGCATTCCTTGCAAATTTCTTCTCAACTTCCAGAACAGCCCGACTGAGGAATGACATTTCAGGCTTTGCATAGAAGAATGATGAAACCTTCTCTGAAGCATGGGAGCGCTTCAAGAACTACACAATGCAATGCCCCCATCACGGATTCAGCAAAGCTTCCCTACTCAGCACCCTCTACCGAGGTGCCTTATGCAAGATTCGAATGTTACTCGATACCACAAGCAATGGGAACTTCCTCAAAAAAGGTGTGGATGAAGGATGGGAGTTAGTAGAGAACCTAGCCCAATCAGATGGGATTTATAGTGAGGACTATGATATAACACCTCAAGGTATTTCTGCTTCTGATGATAGCATAAAAAAGGAGATCAAAGCACTCAATGAAAAGTTGGACAGGTTACTCATGGATCAACAACATCAGGTTCACTTCATCTCTGATGAAGAATAACTTCAGATTCAAGCTGCCGAAGTTCAACAGAAGGAAGAAATATGCTATGTGCAGAACCAAGGGGGTTACAACAAAGGGTACTTCAACTACTCTAATAACCCTGGTGTTTCTTAAAGAAGCAAAAACGTTGCTAACCCACAAGACCAAGTGTACCAAGCACTACCTCATAAGGATCTTCAACCCTTCATCGACTATGCTCAAAAACACAGTTTCTTTACAAATACAAAACCACAGGGTCGTTCTCTTCAACAACAGGTCTCTGTTCCTCCTCCTACACTACCTCATGCTGCCTCTTCCACCATTGAAGCACTGCTACAAGAACTTCTACATGGTTAATCAACTAGTGTTCTGGAAACATTAAAAAAGTTTGGTGAACTTCACACTCGATTGGACTCTTCTTTTAATGATGTCTACGCCAAGATTGAAGCACTTACCTCCAGAGTTACTTCACTCGAGAGCCAGACTGCCTCCATCTCTACTTCTTCATCTGGTAAACTGCACTGCACGTCCACTTCACCACACAACGATGTTTCTCATGTGAAGGCAATTCCTCTACAAAGTGGGAGGGAATTACCACCACGACAGAATTCTCCCATCACTGAGGACAGTGTTGACCAAGTTGGGGGGGGGGTCGTGTTTAAAAGAAGCTGAAGAAGAAAAACCTGCAACAACTGATTCACATAATCCATTGCAACCACCATCAATTGTGATCACTAAACCACCTCATGCTGAACAACCATCTGCAACACAACAGAAGGATACACCCTTCATTCCACCACCATATGTTCCAAGGTTGCATTTCCCTTCTAGATTTAAGAAAGAAATCATGGCAAAGTTCAAAAGCGTTTTTGAGAAATATATGAAAGACACTGAAATCAAAGTGCCTCTTCTTGACGCAGTCACTTTGATGCCTCTATAGAAGAAGTTCCTAAAGGACGTTATCACTAAGAGAGGAAGGGAGATTCAGGGAATGGTAGTTCTAAGTGAAGAATGCAGTGCGATCATCGATCATCACAGGGACCTCAATCCCAAAGAAAATAGCAGACCCAGGATCATTTACCTTACCATGTTTGCTAGGTCCCTTGTCTTTCGACAAATGCTTATGTGTCCTAGGAGCATCAATTAGTCTTATGCCTCTATCAGTTGCAAGGAAGTTAGGTTTCAGCAATTTCAAACCATGGAATATATCTCTGGTACTTGCAGACCGATCAGTGTGAATCCCACATGAAATCCTTGAAGATTTACCTGTAAGGGTTGGAGTGGCTGAAATCCCAACTGACTTCGTGGTTTTAGACATGAGTGAGGAACCCAGAGATCCTCTGATTTTAGGCAGGCCATTCTTGGCTACTGCTGGAGCTGTTATTGATGTTCGGAAAGGAACAACCCAGATCAACATGGGTAAAGAGCTTAAGATGACCTTCGAAATTCAAGAAGTCATGAAGAAACCCGCTGCTAAAGGAGACATTTTCTACATGGAAGAGATGGATCAACTCATTGATGAGTTCTTGGAAGAGATTAGTCTGGAAGATCATCTCCAAATTACATTGACCAGGAATGGGGATAAAGGGGATCTGCGTGGTGAAAGTCTGGGGTATGAAATAATCTTGGACTCACATATACCACTAGAACCCGAAGAACCATTCGAAGATATTCGGGGTTTAGAAAGACAAATCTTCTCAGCTGATGAAGAGATTGGATTCGAAGAGAAACCAAGTCAAAAGCCTACCCAAGTTCAAATGGACTCTGCAATATCTGAAGATTGGTCTGAACTTAAGGCACCAAGTGTGGAACTGAAACCACTCCCCAAAGGACTAAGGTACGCTTTTCTTGGACCTAATTCAACATACCCAGTCATAGTGAGTGATGAACTTAGTGAAAATGAGCTAGATTCGCTGTTAACTGAATTGAGGAAGTTTATGAGAACAATAGGGTATTCATTGGATGACATAAAAGGAATATCACCTAGTCTATGCACTCATAGAATCAATCTCTAAAATGAATCTTACTCTAGCATTGAACCCCAAAGAAGACTAAACCCCAATTTAAAAGAAGTGGTAAAAAGGAAATTCTTAAATTGCTGAATGCTGGTGTCATCTATCCTATCTCATATTGTACTTGGATATCACCAGTTCATTGTGTCCCAAAAAAGGAGGAATTACCGTGATTAAAAACGACAAAGATGAACTAATACCAACAGAACAATCATTGGACATAGGATGTGCATCGACTACAGAAGTTGAATACAACATCTAGAAAAGAACATTTCTCATTACCCTTCATTGACCAAATGTTAGAACGCCTAGCCAACCATCCTTATTACTGTTTCCGTGATGGGTATAGTGGATTTTTCCAAATCCCTATCCACCCTCAGGATCAGGAAAAAACTACATTCACGTGCCCTTATGGCACTTTTGCATATAAAAGGATGTCTTTGGGCTTTGCAATGCACCTGCCACCTTTCAGGGATGTATGACTTCAATTTTCTCGGATTTCATTGAGGAGGTAGTTGAGGTGTTCATGGATAATTTCTCCATGTACGGCTCTTCTTTCTCCTCCTGTGTCAAATTGTGCAGGGTTCTCACCAGGTACGAAGAGACGAATCTATAGAAGGGAAGGAATAGTGTTGGGGCATAAGATCTCAGAGAAGGGTATAGAGGTAGAAAAGGCTAAAATAGATGTAATGGTGCAGCTGCAACTGCCAAAGACAGTGAAGGACATTAGAAGCTTCCTTGGTCATGCGAGTTTCTATAGAAGGTTTATCAAGCATTTTTCAAGGATAGCCAAACCTCTAACAAGGCTTTAGTGTAAGGAAGCTGAGTTCAACTTCGACACAGAGAGTCTGGAAGCCTTCCACAACATCAAGGAAGCCTTGGTAACTGCACCAGTAGTTCAAGCTCCCAATTGGGACTACCCATTTGAAATCATGTGCAACGCCTCAGACTATGCGGTTGGAGCTGTCTTAGGGCAGAAGATTGATAAAAAGGTGCACGTCATCTATTATGCTAGTAGGACTATGGATGATGCTCATGTGAAGTATGCCACAACAGAGAAGGAGTTGCTAGCAGTAGTCTTCGCATTTGAAAAATTCAGAAGCTACTTGGTTGATTTGAAGGTGATAGTTTATACTGATCATGTTGCGTTGAGGCATATCTATGCTAAGAAGGACACCAAACCGAGACTGTTGAGATGGATTCTCTTATTGCAAGAGTTTGACATGGAGATAGTGGATAATAAGGGTATTGAAAATGGATTAGCATATCACTTGTCAAGAATGATGATTGAAAACTCAGTTCCAATTGATGACTCTATGCCTGAAGAACAACTCATGATAATCCATACATGTGCGTTTTTAGAAAGTGAAGTAGTGACAACAAAAGCAGCACCATGGTATGCAGACTTAGTTTATTACAAGGTCTGTGGAAAAATCCCCGAAGATTTTGACGAGTATAGAAAGAGGAAGTTCCTAAGTGATGTAAAGAATTACTATTGGGATGACCCTTTCTTCACAAAAGGGGTCCAGGCGGACTATTCAGAAGGTGCGTAGCTAAAGATGAAGTGAAGGGAATTCTAGAGCATTGTCATGGTTTCTCTTATGGAGGTCACTTTGCAACTTTCAATACTGTTCAAAAAATCCTTCAAACAGGTCTGTGGTGGCCGAAACCTTTCAAGGACACACATGGTTTCATCTCTACGTGCGACCAATGTTAGAGAGCAGGAAACATTAGGAGAAGAAATGAGATGCCCCAGAATCCAATATTAGAGCTTGAAGTGTTTGACGTCTGGGTAATTGACTTCATATGACCATTCAATCCCCCATCTTTCGGTAATAGCTATATTCTAGTAGCTGTTGACTATGTCTCCAAATGGGTAGAAGCAATTTCCAATCTAACCAACGATGTGAAGGTGGTTCTAAGGCTTTTCAAAAGCATAATCTTCCCAAGATTTGGGGTACCAAGAGTAGTAATCAGTGATGGAGGTTCTCACTTCATAAACAAGGTCTTCGAGGGTCTGCTAAAGAGGTATGGAGTGAAGCATAAGGTGGCAACACCTTATCATCCACAAACAAGTGGACATGTTGAAGTATCAAACAAGCATATCAAGGTAATTTTAGCAAAGATTGTTGGAACCTCCAAGAGAGATTGGTCAGTGAGGCTTGATGATGCGTTATGGGCATACAGAACAGCCTTTAAGACATCAATAGGACGAACACTATTTCAACTACTCTATGGGAAGGCATGCCACTTTCCAGTTGAATTAGAGTATAAGGCACTTTGGGAAACTAAACTCGTAAACTTTGATCTCAAGACAGCTAAAGAGAAGAGGGAGATAGACCTGCATGAACTGGAAGAGTTCATACTCAATGCTTATGAGAGTTCCAAAATATACAAGGAAAGGACCAAGGATTTTCATGACAAAAATATTCTAGTGAAGGAAATCAACGATGGTGACCAAGTCCTTTTGTTCAACTCAAGAATGAAGCTGTTCCCAGGAAAGCTCAAATCCATGTGGTTAGGGCCATTCTCTGTAAAGGAAGTTTTACCATATGGAGCAATCACTTTGATTGGAAAAAATGGGAATGAATTTACAGTAAATGGACAACGAGTGAAACCATACTTGGCAGACAGGGAAATCTCAGAAGAAACCTCGGTTCTCCTACGAGAACCATCTCAGGGACACTGATCCCAAAAACAGGATGTCAAGCTTAGTGACTATAAACATGCTCACTTGGAAGGAAGTCCCATGTCTATCTTTGTACATATTCCATTTCAGCTTTCTATATTTTAGTAGTTCATCTAATGCGTTTTAGTTTTAAATTGGTTTTTGGTGTTTCCAGAAATTAGGAAACAAGCCTGGAGCAAAGGTGTGATCGATCCACCTTCACAGAAGAGATCGATCCGCAGTCACGAAGAGATCGATCCACATTCACGACAAGATCGATCCACTTCCGCATGATTGGATCAATCCACTCGGTTCGAACGATCGATCTAGCATAAAAATCTGATCAAGGCATGATGAGAACTCAGATCAAGCCACGTAAAGAAGTGAGATCGATCCAACATTACGCGGCGAGATCAAGCCAGTGAGAGGCGTTACAGCGAGCTATTATTGATGACAGCAACAAAAATTCTAATCCAACTTTTCAAGGATACCCCATCACTTCCCTTACACATCCACCATCCCCATCACATCTATGTTCCTCTTTAACCCTCCTCCACAACCACCCACTTTAATCCTCAACCACAAACACCCACAACTCCTCTCGACCACAAAAATTCAAGTCATCACCTCTATTTAAGGGAGTATCTTCATCTCTCTTTCATACTTAACTCTAAAATCTTTCACTACTGAAATTCTTTGATTTAAAATGCTCCCTGAAGATTTGAGCTCAAGAAATTATCACGCCTTTAAGAATCTTCGATTCGGTTTCCGTTCTATCATTTTTAAACCTCTACGAAGTTTTTGGTTTTTCATGAATCTCTGAAAATTTTCAAGAAACCTTTTGCAAGTTATTAATAGAGATAAGAATGTGATTTAAGAGTTATGCATGATAAATATGTGAAACTTGTGGTTGTTAGGTAGTATGAATTGTCACCTGCTGAAAAGTTGCTAACTTTCCAAAATGGCGTATTGATCATTCAAGTGCAACCATGTCAAACATACCTTCTGACTTAGAGATTTACCACATCCTGATGCAGGCCGAGTTCACAAGATCAACATTCCCCAATGAAGAAATCTTGAGGAGTCTCGGGATCTTGGAGGGAGTAAGGAACGTTCTAATAACATGGGAATGTCGAGCGTACTTAATATGGATTTCGAAGCTTATCAACAACCAACGTGCATGTTCTTTTCCTCCCTACAAGTGAGATATGTCAGGGAATGCGGGTACGACAGGAGCAAGGGTGGCTTTACAACCTTCAAGGATGTCTACGCAAAAACTCACACAATCACTTTCAGTGAGCTGGAATACATTTACGGTTATCACGCTATGAAATCTCAACCAGCAACATTTGAAGACACTCCAAATGAGATTGGACTCATTTGGAGCATTATTATATCCAAGGTTTTCAAGGACGGGAAGACCAAAAACGCCCTAATCCGCCACCCAACAATCCGCTACGTGCACCAACTCCTCGCAAACTCTTTCTTTGCTAGGCGAGATACAAGCTACATTTTGGGAGAAGAGATGAAGTTCTTAAGTGTAGGCATTGCCTCGCATGTTAGCAGTGTCCTCTAAGATGAATCTTGTTCATAACACTCTATGAAATGAGACCTTGTCCTCTTAAGCTATTTCTCAGAGAACTGACAAAATATCAGGATCCCACTTGGATGTCACAAGAAAGGGGAGCACCTCAAATACGAGTAGGAGGCTGAATCACTCATATCCTTTAGCATACCCAAGTCTACCTCAGAAATATTGATCAGACCTTGAAGTTATTGAACTACGATCATTTGATGGACATTCAGTTCATAGTGGGGAGAATAGATGAATAGTTATGCTACCAATTCAAGAGAACAAGCGATGTCAAAGGGATCATCTTACTCTCAAACAGCAGAAGAACATCTCTCAAGAGGAGCGAGAATATCATGTTCAACCACGACTACTCCATCGATCAGGCCATCATCAACCAAGTGCCATATCTGGAATCTTGCTCAGACAACCTTTCAAACCTCTCCTTGGACGAAGACTCGATCAACTCCCAATTTGGGAGTAACTGAAGCCATCTCCAAACAACCACTGTATGATCTGCTGCACCTCCATATGTTCCCATTTGTCTCCACTTTGCATTGCAATTACATAGCATATATTAGCATCTAAAAAACCATAAAAAATCTGAAATTTTTTTGAAAATCCTTCTTCAAAAACAGAGTGTCATTGTAGTTGCATTTCATGTAGTTGCATATAGGGTGTTGCATTTCCATGTAAGTTACATATGCATAGGGAACTAGGAAGATGATAACCTTGTAAGTATGATGTTTTCTCGGAAAGTGTTAGTGCCCTGGTTGTTAGTTGTCTAATGCATCCTGAAATTATCTGAAGTAAAACTGCACCTTGCTTGGAATGTGAACTTGCATGATCATTTGCCTCCTGAAGCATGCTGTGATTTAAAGTTTGTTCCTATCTATTAGAACTTGAATTTGAATGTTTAAATATCATGTTCATGTGTTGAATATGAACTCATGGATAGCATATACATATTTGAGTTGTCTTCTACCTTTTATCACTCTTGTTAACCCAAGTAGAATCCCCACCTTTGAACCTTCCCTTCTTTCAACATCTGA
Source organism: Iberis pinnata (assembly GCA_900406425.1). NCBI lineage: Eukaryota > Viridiplantae > Streptophyta > Magnoliopsida > Brassicales > Brassicaceae > Iberis > Iberis pinnata. The sequence continues at coordinate 33,745 of OVBE01000938.1, forward strand.
ATTTACTACTGAGTGGCAGGACTTTTATGGAATGAGCTTGGTATAACGTGTTAGGTTCGAACTGTCAGGAATGGGGTCTCATGTAGTTCTAGTCCACGCTTTTTAGACTAGATAGGACTAGGTGGGATTTAATTTTGAGTGTTGGTTTGGGTGGAATCAAATGAAAGGGTATTGTTAGTTGGTAAAAAGGTAAGTGTTAAAAAGTACCTTAGGAGAAAAATGGAAGAAGAATCAGAATATGCTAGTGAAAAGTTTGGGGGAAACAATGGTATACAGAAGAAGTATGGCTAGTGAAAAATATGAAAAAGTGTATGACAATGAATTCAAAAGGGTAAAACCCAAGGGATAGTGTAAACAAAAAGGTCTTAAGCCATAAGTGTTTTAAGTAAGAAGGTTCCTGAAACAGCTAGCAGCATCTAAAAAGGAAGTCTCTCCTAAGTGTAACAAAGAAAAGGATGAAAATGGAGAATGTAAATGGGTATGATCACTTTGAGTTTCAAAAGGGTAGATTTAGGACTCCTTACTAGGTAGAATCAGGAAACTTAGGTTTCATTAGCATTGGGTAGATGTGGTTCTATTTCTATATGCATCTAAGTGTTCCTACCTTTAGCCTTCTGCTAAAGCTCATTCCCTTTTGAGAGAACCCTTGTTCAGAAATACTAACTATTGCATGAAGGGGTCATCTTTACTCCTTAATCTGTCATTGACCAATTGAGTTCATTGAAGGCACATGACTTGATCCATGGTTCCTTATTAATGAATGTTAAAGGAGCAAACGAATTTGAATGCATTATGGAAGTTGGAATTGGTCTGGGATGAACTATGATAAGTATGGCTAAAGTTTATAAGTAGGATGATCTTAGGACTGCATTCTAGAAGTAGTAACTAGGACATTAATATTACATGTGTTAGCAGCATATTTTGGTTATGAGTTCCCATTTTCAAACCTCACTCCCAGACTTATGAATTACTTGCTTGAGGGCAAGCAAGGATTTAGTTTGGGGGAGTTGATGACTCTGAATTTTCATGGTTTTTACAAGTCATTTAGCATCAATTTTGAGGTCTTTAGGCGTGCATACATCACATTTGTAGTCGATTTCAGTAAGTTTGTGATTTTTAGGACTTTTGCATTAGAATTCGCATATGCACGTATTTTGGAGATTTTTCAGGACTTTCAAGAGTTTTCAGGAAGGATTTGTGAGAATTCAAAAAATCAGCACTCAACCCGGAATAGACCAACACTTAACATGGAATGGACTGACACTCAACTGGATCGATCTCAGCTTCAACCTGGATCGATCTCAACTCACTTCCGCATCGATCTCAGATCAATCCCGCATCACACTTCTGGATCGATCCCAAGCAACTTATGGATCGATCCCAAGCAACATCTGGATCGATCTCAGGCAACATCTGGATCGATCTCAGCTGCAACATTTGGATCGATCCCAGCTCACTTCTGGATCGATCCAGATCGATCCCAACACACATCCAGATCGATCCCATCACACATCCAGATCGATCCCGCATCAAACTTCTGGATCAATCCCAGCAAACATCCAGATCGTTCCCACACTTAACATCAAATCGATCTCATTCAAGCCACGTACAAGCTGGATCAATCTCAAGCTCAACTTCTAGATCGATCCCATTCAAGCGTCCCCAGCTCGGATCAATCTTGCACTCTTCTTAACTCAAGTTAAACACGCTATGACCTGACTAATTCAATTCTGAAGTGAACTTGACCCAAGATCCGAGCCAATGATTATTTTTTGTCTTTAATACGATTTAGGGCTTTTCTCTGAACACTATAAAAGCCCTAAAGTGCCTCTTTTCTCATAAGTCTTGTTTTTATTTAGGTTTTCATTTCCTTTATTGTTCTTGATGTTCTAAGGTGTAAAAACCCAGAATCTCTTAAGTTTATGCTAATCTAGTGTTTGTCCTTTACTTTCCTGCTTAGCTTTAGGATGTTGCCTATCTAGTGCATGTTGATCTTTCATTTTTCTTTTTAATCTCCTGTTTTAAGTTTTGATCATCTTCTCGTTAGTTACTGTTTCATTGATGTTCTTGCTTTTCGGGGTTTGAGTTCTTACTGTTCTTCCTGTTCTTCAACTGCCTAGCCTTAGATCATCATGTTTAGCTTTGAAGTTGTTATTTATGTTTTCTCTGTTTTCACTTCCATGAGCAGTGAGTAGTTTCCCAAAGTTCTTGAGGATGGGGTAGACTAGGGTTGATGTCCTGATTTCACCTTATGCACCTAAGCTTGTTTGAATATACATCCCTTATGTTTCATTGTGCTTAATGCTGGTTTCTTTCACGCCAATCGAAATCTTATCTTGGACATTCCAGCGCCCAAAAAGTGTTCTATGGAATGTCTGATCATGATGATTTCAGAGATTAGTTTATCCTTACGCAACGCCCTAGATGCTTAGGATATGCATCTCAGCCTAGGGGTTTGGATGACTAGGGAGATTTTTGGCTTTGGTAGGTTGGTTCTTAATGCCTTCTAGGTAGTGTACCGTTAACGAGAGTTAGGTCTGGTGATTGCTTAGGTTGATTCCATTATCAAGGGATTGGACTTGGTTACTTATGAACCTATCGTCTAAGGATGGCTCACTGTTGTTTGAGGTATGTTAGGTGCTTAGGTAGGTTGGGATGGATCTTTGGTTGATTACCCTTAGTCCTCAGGAACTGCTTCATACTTGCTTACATCTTTCACTTACTCTGCTTTTACCCTGTTTTTGCATTTTATTGTTTTATGCTCCTTGTTCTGTTTATGCTTTCTTTTTAGTTCCAGCATGTTTCATTTCACTTAGGACTTGTTATCAAACCACCCTATTACAATTTAGCCTGACTTAGAAGCATTCATTGCAATCTTGATTGTTAGTGCACACCCAATTGGATTGATACCTCATCTATACTACAATGATGGGGAATGATACCCTCAGGACCTAAAAAATCCCACTATCATAAACCCACTTACATCAAATTGCACGTTTACCTGGTGGAAATTGCTCAATTGGCCAAGTTTTATTCCGTTCTAAGGCTTCTACTAATCGCATTGCATATCTGAAATTTTGGCACTTCATTGCCTCATTGCACGATATTGGCACAACTTCTACAGTTATACTAGCCAAAAAACACATGTGAGACTCAGAAAATCTGTCGCAATTCACGAATTTCTCAAGACTGTACTCATGATCTGCACTCTGCAGTTTTGTGTGTGACATAGTCTGAATCACTGTTAAAGCACATAGTCACGTAACTTTACATAAGCTTCTTTCCTTCTCATTCTTCTCCCCAGTTTTGTGTCACACACGGTCTTAGTTGTGTAACACACGGTCTTAGTCTATGGCTTAGACTCAAGACATGAAATAATCTATGTAGTGTCTATTGCCACATTCTCATTCTCTGTTACAGCAGTCACTTCCTCTGTGGGAGTCTGAGTTACTACCTCGACACCTGGTTGTGATGGTATCACTACATCATCTTTATATACAATAACATTTTGTTCTCAGGACCTCAACTTCTCATAATCAACCTTGTCTACTCCAGACAAAAACTTTTTCCTGTAGATATGGGATTTCTTCAACAAAGATGACATCACGAGATACAAAGAACTCATGTGTATCCAAATCAAACAAAGTCCACCCTTTCTTCGCATAAGGATACCCCAGAAAAATGCATTTCCTGCTTCGACTCGCAAACTTGTCTCCATCGCGTTTTTGATTATGTGCATAAGCGAGTCACCAAATTTTTTATATCTCACAGTACATAGGAGCTTTGCCAAAGATGATTTCATAAGGACTCTTTCCTTTGTATAATTCACATGGTGTCCTATTGATTAAATATGCAGCACTCAGTACACATTCACCCAAAAACCTTATTGGTAGATGTGCTTGAAACATCAATGCTCGTGCCACATTCAATATATGACGATGTTTCCTTTCGACTCTTCCATTTTGCTGAGGCGTCCCCACGCAGGAAGTCTGATGAACAATTCCTGTATCCCGAAAATAATTCCTCATCTTCATAAATTCACTTCCATTATCACTACGCACAACTTTCAAATACTTGTCAAACTGTCTCAATGTGAGAGTAAAAAAATCCACCATAGTTTTCTCCACTTACTACTTATCAGCAAGAAGAAAAACCCATACAGCTATTGAAAAATCATCAACTATAGTGACAATAATAAGCTCCACACGAACTCTGCGTTCGATATGGTCCCCATAAGTCACAATGAATTATCTCAAAACATTCCTTTGTTTTATCACTACTCAATAGAAACTCACTACGACATTGTTTTGCTTTCGAAAATATATCACAACAATATATACCTGCACTCTTCAGGTCGGCCACCGTCAACCTCCTTATCGCCTTCCCAGAGCCATGACCCATCCTCTTATGCCATATCTCCAAAGACTCCAAACGTCCCAATTTCTTGACAAGTCAAAGTCTCTCAATACCTTGTAGAAAATACAGTCCTTCTTTTCGTTTTCCTACTCCGATTGGAATATGCAATTTCAGATTTTGCAATAGAAAACATGTCTTCGCGAACATCGCTATAGAATTCTTATCATCGATGACTTGAGATATTGAGATGAGATTGCATTTCAATTCATACATAAAGAGAACATCTTTCAGCGTTAATGATTCTGTCAACGCTACACTTCCTTTTCGATCACAAACAACTGTAGTTCCATTAGGTAACCCGACCATATTTGGTGATACTTGATATATGTCAAACATATGATTCAATATCCCTATCATATGATTCGACGCTCCACTATCAATAATCCACTCATCTGTAATCTTACCAATTGGTTTTACAGAGTCTAATGTTCACCGAAATGATTGCACAATCATTTCCCACTAATCTTTCGTCAATCCCGTCATCGCTTTCGACTTGATGTGTGATACACCCTGTTTTTGTGTGTCACACACCCGAGAAGCAGATTTCCAGATTCAGAGGCATCGTCATTATACGTGATGTGTGATACCTCTCGGTTTTGGGTGTTAGACACACGATTTACACAATTTCTAGAAACACCGTCATAACACATATTTTTCTTCGATTCACCAGAAAAAGCTTCGTTTCTTCTGTTTTCTCCGTACTTTTGCAGCCAAGAATCAGGATATCTTTGCACTTGATAACAAGATTAAATATTATGCCCATACTTGGAGCAATAGGAACACAAAATACCTCGATTTCTTTATTTCATTATGTGAACAAAACTTCTCAAGCCTTTTCAGCTCTTATACCATGAAAGATTATGTATTTCTTTTACTCCAAAATCTCTAATTACAAAGTGATAGTTCTTAGGTATTTATATCTAGGGAAACAATAACCATATACAACCAGCTCAAATACATAAAGTCCAAATATATTTTAATAACTGTCGCCTAGCACAGGTAAAGAAATCGGTCGCCGGCGGTTGAGATGGAAAAAAAAGAAAGTGAACACTCGAAAAAGAATCGAGAGAGAGAAAGTGAAAAGTTTGATGTGTTATATTATAAAGGTTACCTGAATATATCAATTATGTGTAGCATGCTGACAGTGAAGAGGTAGATTTGGACAAGTATGTAACAAAAACAATTTTGTAAGTGTTTGTACAAGTATGTAACAGAATTTTCAATATATAATGAGCTTGCAATGAAGAAGTAACATATACAAATAAAACATTTTTGGGATTACATGACTAGTTATTAGTTAAGTAGCTGTTCGTAATGTTCGACCTACGATATTTTAAAATGCTAATCGAGTTTTATATCTCGACTTTCTTAAGAACCATATATATATATATATATATCATTAATTTAAAAACGCCAGAGGCTAAAGTATATGAAAATGTATCATTTCATGTAAAAATTGAACGGTCTTTATATTATATGAATACTTTGTATTATAATCAATATTCGTAAATTGATGAATAGACGGTCCAAAATCAAACAATGTGGCCACTGTCCACACATTTTATATATGTAATCTCTTTGAGGCATTCTCACTATATATACAATCTCTCTAAGGCATTCTCACTCCAATATCAGTAGCAACACATATATACTCATATATAAAATCTCCTATAACCCTTAATTCATATTAATCCCAAAAAAAAAAAAAAAAAAAAAAAAAACNCGCTATCATTATGGCCACTATCATCATCTCGATTACCACTGAAGCAAGACAGTTGAAGAAAATAGTCAGCCAAGATCATCTCAAAACAAGATCTATGGGTGATATCATACCTACTTCTTTAGGAAACAGTCCCAACGTAGGATTTAAAAAAGGTAATGCCAATGTTGAAAGGTTTCACGAAGACTTCAAGCCCACGGAAAGAAGAAAGTTGGAGAATACGAACGTTCAAACTTATTTGAAAACTGGATCTACGGACGATTTCGCACCTACTACTCCAGGAAACAGTCCCGGTGTAGGGCATAAGAAAGGGAATGCAATTGCTAAAGGGTTTAAGGATAACTTCGAGCCCAAGGAACAATTGAAGAAATCGAACTATCAAAATCATTTCAAAGCCGGTTTTACAGACGATTTCGCACCTACTTCGCCGGGAAACAGCCCCGGCATGGGCCATAAAAAAGGAGATGAGTTCAAGCCCACAACACCGGGGCACAGTCCCGGAATTGGTCATGCCATCAACAACAATGAACCTAAAGCTTAAACTAGTACTATTATAGTTTTTAGCCTCGTTAAATACATTGTTTTACTATATGTATTTCTTACAATTTATTATTTATAATATATATATTTATGTCATTTGTAGATTCATAATTCTTCATCATGAATAAAATTATATACGAGTTTGTACGTTAATTTTATTTGTATTTGATAAAAAGGTATTCTATTGAAAAACTTATGTTACGTCCAGAGATAGATCTAAACCATAAACTTACAAAACTAAACCGGGTCCTAGTTTACCTTAACCAAACCTAATGAAATTACAATTAAAATAAAAACCAGGTAGTTAGCCAGCGGCATCGAAACCTCCATGAGGAAGCCCAACAGATTAAAAAGCAGGCGGTTAATCGTGATTATTTAGTAGTGGCGACTAAGTCATGGCCCGCCTTAGTACTTTAAAGCGGACATGCGGGCTTTGATTTTGATGATCTACAAAAGTAGAATAAAAGGAAACTCTAAACATTTCCATTTTAAGGAAAGCAACATCTATCTAACGTTTTCTTCTACTCTTTTAGTTTCTTTTGATGGAAAGCTATTCTTTTGTTTTTTGTTTAAAAAAATATTTTATTTTATCTCGAACCACATAATGAATGAAAGGGTGATATCATCAAATAACTCATTTATTATATATTTTTAATAGATTTAAAACGTAACATAATCTTCAACTAGCTAAAAAAAATTATTTACATTATTCAAATTTAAGAGAATATGATTTTTCACCTAAACCAACAAAAATAAATAAATAATCATTTATTGAAAACGTCTATACTACTACCACCACATTGTAAGTTGATAGAGAGTATGTCTATCTCTTTTTTCCATGAATTTTCTAAGCTCTTTAAGAAACTGCATTGTTGAACTTATGTCTTTGAGTTTTGAAGAAAGACTAAGTGTGGCAAACACTCTTAAGCAAAAGAAATGTTTAGTTCATCTAAACTTTATTAAAGAAAAATGTAAACCGAGCACAAGTGATGTGATTCCTACCAGCTACTCACAAGGAGACTCAACGGATGAAGAGATAGAGGAGATGCAAGACTTAGGAGAAGCTTTCAAAGTAGCAGATGGAGTTATCACTAGAGCTAATACTAAGGAGTTAGCTAAAGGAGTCAAGATTTTACTCAAGAGGATGCAACTAGAAGACTCAACACCAAAGGACATTTACAACATCTACACCTATGCAAATGAAGAAAAAGATCAAGGTAATACACTAAGTAACTAAGTGGTTATCTTGCACTCTTTTCCTTTGCATGGTTTTGTCCCAATGAGTTTTCTATGCAAAGGTTTTTTAACAAGGCTTGATAATTCACTTTCGCCTAGGTTACTTAGTTATTACTTGATCAAAGAATAGAAAATGTCTATTCTACTTAAGAAGAAGTCAAATTTCAAATTTAAACTCAAGAAGCATCTTTTTGCATGTTTTTATTTAATTTCCAGGCTTTAAGACATTTCTGTTATTTTCAAGAGAAGGTGCATGTACCTTTCTCTTCTCCTATTTAAAGGGCACGGCTCTATCAA
>OVBE01000939.1:0-41925 GCA_900406425.1 Iberis pinnata
AACACAAATCAAAATCTGGGAAGAACACATAGATGAAATAGAAATAAAAAGATGTATCAAACTAGGTTCAAGAATTCTTCTCCAAATATAGAATCAGGATTCAATCTCCCAGTAAAGCTCTCAAAAGTTTGCAGAATAAAAGTTAAGATGAAATAAAAACCTAAGCCAAAAGGCTTTTTATAGTTCTAAAAATAAAAAAGGAAAATAAATAAAATGGGATAAGTTGAGGACTTGGTGTGTAAAAACAGGAAATTTGCCAAATCTTCGCAAGCACTTCGGACCGATCGGTCCCTTGACCGACCGATCGGTCTCTTTCTCCGGACATCTTTCGGATCGATCGGTCCATAGACGGATCGATCGGTCCAAAAGTGTCTGTTTTCTTCGTCAAATCGGACCGATCGGTCCAAATAGGGATCGATCGGTCCAGAAGTCTCTGGTTCTTCGTAAATTTTGATGATCCTATCGGTCTATAGACGGATCGATCGGTCTGAATTGGTTTTAGGCTTCAAAACTTCATTTTTCATCGATCCAATCGCAGATCGACTCTTCGTTTCTTCATAAAGCCATATTCCATCCGAAAATGCATCAGTTCAGCAAGTTTATTCCAAAAGAGACCCGAACACCTGAAAGTCTAGAAAAATCCAGTTTTACATAGAAAATGCTCAGATAATACAAGTTTAGCAGGCATAAATGCCTACTAAAATGCATTAAATCTGAGTAATATCAGTTTTCATTACGCTTAATCTAGAGAGTCTTTCCCAAAGCCAAATTCTTTTCAATCCATAAGGATCACCATAGACACAAGATACAAAAAGAGGGGTATCTCCCCATAAGATTCTTAGATCTATTAGAAATTTATCTGCCAAAAGAATTTCCACTTTTACATTAAACTTCCAAAAAATTGCAAGACCACCACTTTTATTTAGAGGGTCAACAGTGAAAAAAAAATTATATACAAGACTGCATCTAAGGTCTTCTATTTTATCCTTGGAGCTCTTAGTCTCCATAAAAAGAGAAGCTCAGGGAAGTATAGTTTCCTAAACTCCCTAAACCTAGGAATTGTCAAGTCTTGGGACTTACCCAATCCTTGATAATTCCAACTAAGGAAACTCATCACTCTTGGCCAAGCCTCTCTGTGGAGGCTGGCCCTTTCAGTTTCCTAGTTTGCTCCTTCAAAATATCTTCAGCTGAACTTGAAGCTTTCCTTTTCTTCCTTTGAATCCCTTGAACTTCAACTTCCATGTTTATGTCTTCATGTGAGGTAGGGATTTCAGTTATGATTGGGCCTCTGTTAAGTTTAGAAGGTCGTCTTCTTGTATAAGATCTTTTCTTTTTTTGTCCCGGAAGGGCCTGATTCCGAAGAATCAAAGCTTGAAACCGTAGGACAATGCAAAAAGGAAACATGACGTTGAGATGTGAAACCTTGACCTTGATCTTGATTTTGAAAAGGCACAATGCTCAAATTCTGTTGTTGTAGCCTATGACCAGCATTGAAGGCAGCAGACATGATTTTTTCACTAGAATTGAGTAGAGAAGCTTGGTTGTCTCTGCTTAGACTTGGACTGAAATCAAAGACTGGGCCTTTGCCTTTGTTAAAATCTTTTGAGAATACTGGAACTTGTTCCAAACTTAGAGAAATCTTCTGAGAAATAGGATGCTTTTCTGCTTCCTTAACTGAAGCTTTGACTCTCTCTTCCCTGATAATTCTCTCAGGACCCGAAGCTACCATGAGATATCTTCTCATTTCTTCAAGGACTTCAGGGGCTATGCGAGGACGCCCAGTGATCTTATTAATTCCAACCTGGTTTTTAGATAATACACGAAATAGAGGGTCAGAAGGATGAAGAATTTTGTCAATCAAAACTTCATTAGATTGATAATCGTCTCCACTTCCATCCTTCTTGTTGAATTGAGCTTGCTTTTTGACCCAGGGACAATTAGGTTGGTCATGAGTCAATCGTTGACAAGAATAGCAACGCTTTTGAATCTTTTCAAAATCACAAAGAATCTTAATTTCTTCTTCTGCAGGTGTAAACACTGTCTTGAATCTTCTAAGAGGCTTATTTACATCCAGTCTAACTTTCACTCTGACATAATCTTGTGGTTGATTTTTCTCTGGATCAAAGATAACTTCCATGACTTCACCAACAAATTCACCAAGCCAGATGATTGAAGATTCAGTGTAATGATTTACTGGAATATGCCTAATTCTAACCCAGGCCTCAATAAACTGAAGATAGGAAGGTGGAGGGTTTTCAACCCATCTTTCAATAGCTAGACTCCATTGATTAAAAGTATGGCTCCTTTATTCAGAACCAATTAGATATATATATACACACTTTGGAATTTCTAAGATTTTCTAAAAATAATTGAGTAAATTTTAAAGAACCTTTTGAATTTTTTACAACTTTTTATATGTTTTAATTTACATTTTAAAATAAATTATGTTTTATATATTTAATTATTTATTTTGGATTTTTTTGGAAAACTTTCTGAATTTTTATAATTTTTTATGAATTTTTTTGGAGTTTTTTGGATTTTTAAACAATTTTTAATATTTTTTAATTGAAAAACAAAAAAGTTAACGATGCCTTAAACAGTAAGTAACCGAACCCGTGTAAAATAAGCAAATATTGATAGTTTGTGTATTAAACTGGGCAAACAATTTAATTGGTATATTAAGTTGGGTATTTGAATAGTTTGTGTATTAAAAAGGTAATTGGAACACAATTGATGTATTAAAATGGAATTTTCCCTAAGTTATTTTACATTCTTTCTTATCGAGGCGTGACTTCATATAATTATATTATAAAAATTAGCGATAAATTAAATTTTATCGATCTAAATGTAACAAAAAAACATAACCAGTAAACATTTACTTTTTTCGTATTATACAATTACATATTTTCCGCATTAAAATTAGTATATAACTATATATCATCTTTAAAAAAAAACTCAAAATATACATGAACAGAAAAATGACTCGGGAGCCAAAACCTAAACCTAATTAATGAAACTGTCTTACAAAAATATAAAACTAATTAAAAATAAACGAATCCTAAAAATCAACATTTCCACTAATTGTTTTTATAAAAAGTTAACAAAACCAATCGTGTGTTGGACTAATGGTTTCACTTCAGAAGTTATAAGGTCTTTAATTCGATTCTCGGTAAAAAAGATGTTTTACGCCATGTCACCAGATATTAGTAAAAATTGATTTCGGACCTAAAAAAAATTAAGACCTAAAATCTGAACTTCTCTTAATTATATATATAAAAAATGAAGTTAACAAAAAATACATTTCCACTAATTGGCACGTAATAAACATATAATAGTGTAATAAATGTTATGAGTATAAAGAATACGAATGTGAAAGAAAAAAAAAAGAATACGAATAAATGTATGGCCGAATGATTTATGTCAGATAAATGGCTAAGGAATGTAGCATAATAATAATAAATATTTTGAGGAGGGGTCCATTTGTTGAGGATGAAAATTATCGTGTAGGGTTACTGTGTTTAGATTCCTTATGCTCATATAATCCTTCTAAGTACTCATTGAAAAAGGTGGAACCTATACCTTCTATCTTTAATAGTGACGACTAAATATTTCATCTTATGAAAAACAAAAAATTATTTCACCTTTTCTATCTTTTAGTGCGCATTATATCCGATATTAATTAGCATTATTGTCAGATTTCTCTGCTGGTTTTCATATCGTCAAATCAAATGGATAACCTTTGTTTTGTTTTCTTTTTGGTTTTAATATCCCGGAAAAAGTTTGGGTCAAAGCCTTAAGGCTCTAGTTGGAGTAAGGAAGGGTCGATGGTGGTTCAGGTTGGCTCTGGTTTTTTTCTCCTTTGGTTCTTGCGTTCAAGCTCGTCGTGTTTAGGTGTTGGTTTTAGACTAGGATAGACTGGTTTAAGTTCTGTTTTATTCTGGTATTTGTTTTTAGGCTATTTTATTTTGGCTTTTGACGGTTCTTGTGTGGTTGATAGGCTAGTCATCGATGGCTTAGCTTTAGGCCTTTGTGGTTAGTTCGTTGTACAGTGGTCTAGTTCCTCTCGATCTATTCTTCTGTTTCAGCTTCGAAGAGTTCTTAGAGCCACATATGCTGGTTTTTGCTCTTCCTCGGCTTTGGGCCTTCACTCAGCCGCCGATTTCAACTTTTCTTTGCACTGGTTTTCGAACCGCATTTTGTTTTGATTCTCGGCGCCACAACACATTTCTGGAGCGACGTCCGACCAAAAGACGCGCCTTCATAATCGATGTTTAGGATCTCTTTAAATCGTCGGTGTTGGTTACTGTCTGGAACCGGTTTGGTAAGACTTTGTAGTCCGTCCGTTAGGATCTAGACTTTCTGAAATTCGGCTAGTGAAGAGAGCGTGTCGCGGAAGGCAAAAGTCTTTTGTATTTGTGGTTGTTTTGTTTTGGTTGTTTTTCCTTCTCTGTTTCTCATACTTTAAGTCAGTTGGCTTTTGTAACCGTCTATCGGTGACTTGGTTCTATAATTTAGAAGGAAAAAATAAAAGTCTTAATCTCTTCTTAGGTTCAGGATCAACTGTTGTTAATATTGTTTAAGACTTTAATCTCCCATCGTGAATCGAGCCTCATAAATATAACATTATCAAGGATTGCGTTTAAATGACTGGATCAATTCATCGGTAGTTGATGAATTTTGTTTCTTTCCATAAATCGCATTAGATCTAAAAAATATCTAAAACTATTAAATTTAAATAAACTTATATGTGCCTATATATTTCGTAATTTATTCATCAATCTATCTATTTAATCCGTCAAAAGTTTCCATCAAAAATGTTCGGAGTTGCGATTATATAAGTTTTCTTACATTTTTTAAATTTTTCGATATTGATCCTAAATTGAAATGAGAAGTATATTTTTGAGAAAAATTTTGTGCTACATAGACTAAATCGCATGAAAGAAAAAGCTTATGAAATCTTAACTTTTTTTGTATTTGACAGCATGAAGCAATTCTATAACTAATTACTAATAGCTTAACCCAACTTAATAGTTACATAGAACTCGTCACTTATTCGATTCTAGTTGAAAGAAGTATACTTTCAAAAAGATCTTGCCAACTTTTAGCTCATAAGATCTTCATCTTCATGATGTCTTTGAGCTAGCAAGTTTAAGAATACATTGACCAATTCTTAATTTGTCTAGAAACATTTCACCAAAATATATTGGCCAATAAGGTTATTACAATTGCACGCATATAAATAAACATTCATGGTTAAGTGGGTATACATAGTCCTAAGAATCATATAATTAGTGGACATCCAATGGCCAATATGAACTCATGGAGCCAAGAGGTCCCCATATTGAACACAAAGTTTCACTTTTAAAATCTTCGATCTATGTTAAATTTAAAACATAAAAAACATGTTAAATCACTTAATAACAATTAAAATAGGAATTCATCTACTCGAAGGTGATTAGATGAATCATTAGCTCCTAGCATACTAGTAAAATATAACCTATATATTCTTAGTGGCCATTCACCAATGCAATGGATCCAAGTATGATGGATTAAATTTAACATTATTAACCAAATCCACATACAAAGTGAATAATAATCAAATGGCCTATCGATTGTGTCACTTCTACTCTCTTGTTATCATATTAGGGGTTGAGCTTGACCACTTGTTATGCAAATACATTTTATCTTATTTAAGGAAAGACCGGTCCTCACCATCATCTGCATCAAACTTTGTCGCTACTTTTTCTTCAATTGAAGATGCTCTTAACCAATTGTAACCAGATTATGGCAAGTCACATCTTGGGTGAGACTCTAGTGACCAAATATGGCCTATACGAGCAGTATATGTTGCAAATCTACTTTACTCTAGTGGGGGTTAGACATGTCTTCGAACTGCGTTTCTTAGATGAGCCACCGTGCTTCTCCTTGGTCAACTCTTCGAAGCTTTCGATGCAGGTTACGTTCTACAGGATTGGACTGATTACAGCTCCACCAGTCAGACATCTTCAAAGCTCCTCATATATGAGCTCTATTTACATATCTGTATCTCTCTACAAGCTTCGCAAGGGGAGCCACTTCACCTCATTCTCAACGTACTTATCTACCAACTCTCAAAATATGCTTTCTGTGATTGCACGGTTTGGGTCGGACTTCTTCATCGGTAAAGTGGTTGTTTTCCGCCGCTGGTGCCGACCGCCATCTTTCAACACAAGATATTTTGGCCTGTCGAATATTCTCTCTAAATAGACCAAAGTTTAAGTACAAGGTAGATCTCCATATTTGCTTCAAAGATGAGACGCTTTGGTACGTTTATGGTCTCCAGAACTATCTTCTTGCCACTTATCCTCTGGAAGACCCATACCCTAATCCTTGTCTTGCCGAGCCCCCTTCACCTATGCACCAGGTAAGTCTCTGTCTTTGCTTAAAGACTGAGATGCCTAGGATCAGAGCTGGTTTCCCAAATCTTTTGTTGTTCCATCACTCCTTATGTCCAGGGAGTTTCCATCCAAAAGTTTCAAGTTTTGGAAATTTGAAGGTATTGTCATTAGTAATCGGTTTAGGAACCGAGCTGCTTGTTTTTGGGAATTGTTTGTCCGTCCAAGCCATAGAAATTAGTCTTAGATTTCCAAGGGAATGCGACCAATGTAGTTACTTTGTTGTTAGAAGCTTTTGCCATCTACGGTGCGATATCATCGTAGGTCCAAGAAGTTTTTGGTCACTAGTTGTAGCTATGTTGTCATTTTCTGATGGATCAACGAGTTCAAAAGGCTCGGATATTTGATCTTTGTCAACATTGAAGAAAATCTTCTTTCTTTTGGCAAGAAGATTGGGATTGATCATAGTTTTCGTTCCGAAGACATGTATATCCAAGAGTTTAATCATCCTTACAATCTTTTGCGTTTTTACTAGCTTTTCCACTTGTTACGATCCTTGGTCGTATATGACAATATCTACACTAATGTAATCTCTTAGCTATGAAATAAAAACGTTGTGAACAAAAAAAGGAGAGATCAGTCAGTTATAATCCATAAATTAATGTGACAACAAAAACCTAGTGGCATTTTACAAAACTTACTTAAATTTTTTTTTTAAAAAAAAATTTCATTTGCTTTGTGTGCTAATTTGTTAGAGAAAGTAATACTATCTTCTATTTGTGAATTAAAAAGATGGTAACATTTTAAAAATGAATAATGCAATATATTAATTTTTTTTTCTTCTTCTCATATTTACTAGTTTACAACGGTAGCCAATATGATGAACTGGTTCATGACATATACACATATAAAGTAAAGTTCATTAAGCATGCAATTTTTAAAGTATATTCTTCTATTAATATTTTTCTATACATATATAGACTAATAAACATAACCTTCCCAACAAAAAGACAAAAAAAAACCGTTCATACAAAATTATAGTATGTATTTTCAATTTGAAATGAAACATATATAATCCGAACATGATTTCCCTCTCATGATCCTCATCAAAGAAAGTTGGAATCCATGTCATAACCATTCAACAAAAATACAATTGTGTGTATTTTTTAGTCATGTATTTTAAACAATTATCGAGACGTCCAACAATCAGTTTGAAGTTTAAACTATGTAAGAGTATTAACAACGACAAAAAAAAAAAAAAAACTGTGTAAGAGTAAAATATAAAGTTTATGTATACATTTTAGTTTATGTGTATGCATAAAGTTTATAGTTTTGTGTAACATATTTAAAATAAGCAATTAAATACTATTTAAAGGAAATTTAACATATTGGATACTTTTGTCTTTTAATTGGTAATTAGATGACTTCATGCGCTATGCGCAAAATAAATATTATCTTATAAAATATAATTTTATATTATAATGAAAATATTATATTGTGAAAATATATATTTTGATTATCACAACAATTTTTTGCAAAAATTAAATATATAAATCCTAAATTAAAATTAAAATAATTTATGTTTCTAATTCTATATTACATTAAAATATATTTAAAGATATATATTCTTGAAAGTATGATTATATTTGTAATTAGGAGGAGTCTATATGTATTATATATTAATATATTTTATATTTTCAACATATGCTAGTAAATATATAACTTTAAAATTTAATAGTAACTAATATATCTATTTTATTTTAAATAAAATTTTCATATGAAATAATAATTTTATTAATTTTTTGTTAATGAAGTTGAATTAATATATTTTGTAGATTTTTTGTATATATATATTTTCAGATTTGATTGGTTAAATAAATAGTAAGATGATGTTTGGCTATAAAGATAATCATATAATTAGTTGGACATCACTATTTTTAATAAAATGAATCTAATGTAATATTCAACAAATTTAATGTTATTTAGACCAAAAAACCTTTCATTTTAATATATAATAAATATGCTATTTATTATCTTCTAACTAGTACTATGATATTTTTAGTTTTAATGAATATATCATTTTGATATTATTCGGTTTTAACGCATAATAGTAAGCATTTATACTTGTTATACTGCGTCATATAAGCGTTTTCTTGACAATTTTAGTATATTTTCAGGATGTTGGGTGATCTGATCAATTTGGATGCAAATGGATGTGTTTTCTACGTGAAAAGGATGAAATTTGGCTAAGTGAAGATTGATGAGGACGGTTCAACTCATATTGGTCGGTATAGAAGAAATTAAGCCACATACAGCTCAAACCGGTCGGTCCAGCCTTGGACTGGTCGGTCCAAACATCCAGAATCCACGGACAAACTAGATCGATCGGTTCAGCCTAGACCTATCCGTCCGGTCCAACATGAAGAAAAGGTGCACATAGACCGATCGGTCCAACATGCGTCCGTACGAGACGAACGGTCCAACAAGTGTCTGTACCAGCATATCGGTCCAACACGCGTCTGTGCCAGACAATCGGGCCACATAAGGCAAGACTGTCCAGTTCAGACAGAATGGCCGGTCCACACACCCGCGAAAAGTATGAGAATTTTCAAATTTATAAGATCGTCTTCAATTCTATCATGTTTTCCTATTTTTATTTAACTTTTTCTTTTTGACTATAAAAGTCTTGTGGCTTGTTTTATTTTAAATAAGTTTTATTATATTCTAGATTACAAAGAGAGAGGCAAATTACAAAACTATTTATGGAGAAGTTTCATGAACCTTAGTCATCTATTAATATACTTTGTTTTTTTATGCTTTTGATTATGTGTTCTTCTTTGATATTTTTGTGTTTGCTTTGCTATGTCTGAGTAGTTCCATAATTAGGTTTTAGGGTTCCCCAGGAAAACTATGTTTAATTGTTAGGGTTTTACCAAATGTATTGCATTTGTTAGGTTTTTAGTCTAGACGTGTTCTTAATGCATGAATATTTAGAATAACTAACTAGTTCATTGATATTATAATTATAAACACAAAGATATTTGGTTTAGAAGTATGATATAGTCTAGATGAATAAGTGTTCGTGTTTGTGAGAGTGTTTCTGGAATGCTTATAACATATGATCTTAATGCTTGATTGTAGGGGTGGGTATTCAGATACCCGTTAAGGTTCGGGCCAAGTTTTTCGGATAGGAGGTCTAGAACCCGTTCGGGTATTTTATAGTTTTGGGTCGGGTTCGGGTATTTTAGCTTCGGATTTGGGTCGGGTATCCAAACTTTTTGTAAACAAAAAAAAATCATACCAAATTAACATAAAATTATTGTAATTTGAATCGAAATAAATTTTTAATTAGTGTTAAACCGATTTAATAATTAGTTTACTTAAAATTCTTTCATTTCTTTCAATTGAATTTATTTATTTATTGAAATTTAATTTATTATACATTATACAATACTTTTGATTATACTAATTCAACTTAATTATAATATTTAATGTATAAATAAAGATATAAAATTTAAAAAATCTCAATGCTTCAATAAATTACACAACTTAATATATAAACTCAATTTCTCCGTGAATATATTTATATCTATATGATAACAAACTTATACATAACTACATATTTTATAAAAGAGTCATAAGTTAGGATACTAATTCGGGTTTTTCCGGGTTCGGGTATCCAATTTTTTAGAAAACAATATCCATTCGGGTATTTTATACTTTCGGTTCGGGCCTTTTTGTTGGGTTCGGATTCGGGTTTCGGGTTTTTCGCCCAACCCTACTTGATTGAACTATCTAAATACGGTGAGAGTTTGTATTTAGTAATTCGAACATAGGGTTAAATGCTTCGAAAGGAGATTAATTTATTGTTGTCTTTCATGTTACTCTAAACTTTTAAACATGATTACACGTAGATTTCAATATTGCTTGACGTTTTTATTTTATTGATTTACATCATTTTAATTATTGTTTTTATTTGCAATTATTCAAAAACAAATAATTTACTTTAATTGTCTTAGTTAATTCGAAATTAAACTAAAAGTGTGTTTTATGATTTTTTAAAAATTCAATCAGTGTAGAATTAGGAATTAAGTCTTGAACCTATCACATTTATGTATCATATTATCATTTGCATGTAAAGGATCTATCGTACACACACATAAATATTTACCATTCAAATTGTAGCATTCATTAATTATATATAAATATTCAACATTCATTATTTTTATTTAATATTTAAATGTAATTATTTATCATCCACATGATAAAAAAATTTATAAATACAAAAATTGAATATAAAAAGTCTTTAACAAATTATAAAAATATAGGTATCGTTTCAAGCCAATATTTTTTATTTTTTTATTTCTCTATGCGTACGCAGGGCCGGTCCTGAGATTTAAAAAATTTGCAAAGGCCGTAATCTACAACGAAAAAAATACGCCGAAGTTGTATATTTTTTAAATGGATCATTTTTCTTAAACAAAAATTTTAAACTAAAAAAGGACCGCAAGCTCATACTTGCTCTGTTTGTGCTCAAGACCAACTATGTGCGTACGTAGTCGCATAGCGGATGTGCTAAAGTTCTAAGATAGTGGTTCAACTCTCGTGAGACTATTTTAGTGGTGACAAAAAGATAACCAAATTTTGTTATATTTTCTATATAAACAATTGAAGTGTATCTTCACCATTTAATTAATTAGCTATATTAGTAAAATCATATAAGTACATCAAAAATGAATTGAAGAATCCAAACGCATAAGGTTCGCCACAAAACTACGGTTTTCTACTTTGCTAATGATAAGGTTCTATATATGGATTTATTAAACTTTTAATTTTATATAATCTTTAAAATTAAAGGGCACCATCAATTTGGAATATATACCTCCATTTGCCTTTCTCAACAATCAATCCATGCTCAACGTGACATGTCTCTTTTATTTTTAATGAACTAAAACATCTTCTTTCTTAGGAATATCCGAATATATCAATCATATAATATAACCTACGAGTTTATGACGTTGGCGATAGTTGCGAGAAATTATCTGTTAATTTCATGAATTTTGATAATGATATATATGTGTTTGTAAAATTTGATCTTCTCTTATTGCTTTTTTGTAGGTTCGATCTTCTTACCTTTCCTTATTAACTTATTATATATTCTAAAATATTGATGCAACATGTAACTCTTTTGACAGTTCTGTCTGTGAATTCTGATGCTTTTTCAGGTTGCAGATCTCACTTTTGTTCAAAGTTCGGATATGCTATTACGAGAGTTTTAATTTAAAGATTTGATTACCGATCATAGACGTCATCACGCGATTTTTTTATGTTTTACCATCACTCACACGATACTAAAAATAACTTTGCAATAATATACTTTAAAAATATATATATCAAAAATATAAGTATATTTTAATAACATAAATGATCAAATTAATCTTTTTAGAAGTTTTTGTTACACACCACTATTTTTCTTTTTTTTTTTCACTCACCACTATTCCTCTATAAATAAGAGTATTATAAATTTCTGTTAATTTTCCTAAATACCAGTTTGTCTCACAAAAACATTTCTGTTAGATAATAAATTCATAACACGACGGAGAGAGATATGTGGAGCTAGTATGCAGCGGAGAGTTCACCTTCTTTTGAACCACAACCTTCAGTCTTCTGCGTCTAGACTCGCAGGTGAGAGCCAGTGTCGACAAGTCTCCCGGAAAAGCATTATCTTTCGACGCAGTTTCAAGTTCTGAATCTCTCTCTTACTTGCAATCTCACGGCGGTTCTGGTGAAGTTAAGAAGCAGCCTCACGGCATAGCTCTCCAGCTAGATTGCATACAGCGGCGAAGCACGGAGGTCAGAACGGACACAGTGCGGGGACCTCAAGGCGTCTAGGCATTTCTTCGCTGGAAGGTAAAGAAGTATGGCGACTTCTCGGTAGATCGCAGAAAGCAGGACTGCCGGGATTGTCATTTCTCGGCACCAGAAGGCGGAGGAAGTCGCTTCCCTTCTCGCTGAAACTCTACTCCCGCCTCAACATCTCGGGCTGTGGCGTCGCATTTGACTTTCATCCTTCTCCTTTTCTTTTTCAGGTTCACCGTGGGCGAAGTTGGCAACTTTGATTCTGCTTTCCGACGCCAGACCGCCGCCGACGGGTGGTGAGATTCGCAGGTTTTTGGCGCAAAATTATGATTCGGATTTTCCTAATTTTATTGGGCTTTTGGGTATAGATTGGTAACGATTTAGGCCTCTAAAGTCTTTCTGCGATTGTTGAGTTCAAAGAATTTTGAGTTTGATCTTATATTGGGCTGTTTTTGTAATTTTAGGCTATTTTCGGCTCTAATGAATAAAATTATAATATAAAAAATAAATAAATAAATGCATAACACACTTCTATATATGCATATGGGATAAGTGCATTAAATCTAACTAAACTAGAGAAGACGACTTGGTACCAAACCAAATTTCAGATACAATAGTACAATAGACGTCTTACTTAAACGTTTTAAATATCACCAACAACTGGTTATATACATCTATAGAGCCATTCATGAGATGAAACAGACCAAATTTAAGTTTGTTACTTTTTAGTTTAGAAAACATTTTGTTTTAAAAATAAATATGCAAAATTAGCACATTATTAAATTTATGTATAAATTTCGAGAACCATATATATTTTTGAAAAAAAATTTCCCTAATATATATATGAAAATGGGTATATTCTTCATTATAAATGTGTAGTCAATACAGACCTTACACAGCTGCACTATAAGTACATACTAAACACTTAATTGAATTCGATTGATTTTGGTGGGCGATACATGCCATGTGCATAACATGTAGTTGAAGGGAGCTTTCACTAACCAATAAAATGCATATATAACCAATATAATTATCGAAAAGTTTCATACAATTAACCAATCACCATATCCTGTTCTGGCAGGAAAAAAAACCTATTGAGTTAACAATATTTGTTCTAATGAGTGAGTTTCTAACAAAAATCTAACAGAAAAATCTTATTAAGTAACTGAATGATTTGCTTTTTTTGTCAAAAACAAACTTGTTAAAAATATCACATAAAAATATTAAAGGACCCAATAGAATTGGTTAAAGGGATGACGTCCACGTTAGGCCGACCAAAAGTCCCCAAGGATACAGTACGATCTATTTTAGGAAAAGAAAATTATTTAAGTTTTTGTAATAGGATCGGGTTTTGAGATATTATATAAGACTTTTTAGTTAATTGTAAAAATTAACATTTTGATCAATAAATAAATCCTAGAGTGCAGGGATTTGCCTCCATCATTTTCTCTCTTTTTCTAACCTTTACAACAAAAATTAATATGTATAAAACACTAAAAATTCTAGATTAAACTCGTACTGATGATTTCTTATCTCCCCTTTATAAACCAAAGAATGAGTTCTTTGTCTAAATTGCATTGCTACTTTGTCTGAAAGTTTCTTTGAGAGCGAAAAATATAAATAATTTCTTATCACATTAATGGTCCAATAACTTAACCTCTATAAACTAGAGAAAATGCATTCATTAAACAATTGGCAAAGTTCAATCTCTTGTTTGATAACAAGACCAATGACATATTAGTAAGTCACTTACTCCTTATTACAAAAATTATTTTTATGTTTTAAAATTACGTATTGTTGGAAAAGAACTCTTAAAACCATTTCCAATGGTTAAGAACCATTAAAGACTTCTTAACAAATTTTATAATCTTTTTAATGTTTAAGAAACTTTAATTGAATTCTTACATTTTTTTAACCTCTAGTGGTTACGAATTTAAAAGTTCTTAAAATCATAAACCATTTTTCAAGGCGCACCAATCACCATGCGACACGTGGCGGTTCTTAAACAATTCCTAAATTCTTAAACTAAGAACCACTTCTAACTCAATTACTCTTAATTAATTATTTTTCATTTATTTTTTAGGTTAAGAAACCCTTAAGAACCACTTAAGCACCAATGGAGGTGCTTTAAGTGACTTCTCTCTGTTTAGTTTAGGAATTCAAACCTCAAACTCTTCACAAATTGTAAGTTATTTATTTTCTTTGTGACGGAATATTACTAACGGATTTATTCCGTCACAATTCCGTCAGAGTGCCGTCAGTAAATTTTCCCGATTTAAACTATCCTTTGTTAGCCGTTACCAACAGATATATTCGATATTTCTGACGGAATAATCCGTCAGAAATCTGTAAGAAACTTTTCTATATAACCAAAAGACCTCCTCTTATTATTTCACAAATAATTTCACATATATAGTTATAAAATGTCTACTCCTCCTTATTTTTGATCATGGATGGATGTTGAAATGATGAATCTAGAGATAAATCTTTTGAATGAGGAATATGCAAATGGTGTGATAGAATTCTTGGAATCAACATGTCGACAACCTCGGGCACAAAACAGTCGTAAGTTAATATGTCCATGTTCTTTATGTCGGAAAAATCATCATTTCAGGATAGACATAGTGTGGAATCACTTGTATATGAATGGTTTTTTGCCGAGTTATAAGGTTTGGTACTTACATGGAGAACGGCATGATATTGTTGCTAGTAGTAGCATTCATTGGCATATAGGATAGAGGAACCTAAAACGGAATTAGATGTTGGGGCACTTAGAACGGAATTAGATGTTGGGGCAGCTACGATTCAAATGGTTAATGATGTTTATAGAGAAAACATAGAGACGGCTCAGGTTTCTTACGAAGAACCAAATTTAGAAGCACGACAGTTTTTTGGTATGTTAGACGCATCGAATCAGCCATTATATATTGGATCTAGAGATGATCATTCGTCTTTATCATCGGCTAGTAGGTTGATGGGTATAAAGCCAGATTATAACTTGCATGAGGATGCAGTTGACGCAATAGCCAAGTTTGTGAGTGATATCTTGTCAGAGGATAACAATGCTCCTGGTTTATATTACGAGATACAAAAACTTGTGTCGGGTCTTGGATTGCCGTATCAGGTTATAGACGTGTGCATCGATAACTGTATGATTTATTGAAGACGCGATGAAACCCAGACTCAATGCCGATACTATCATAAACCAAGGTATAAAGATATAGGCGGTAGAGTATTAGTACCATACAATAGGATGTGGTATTTCCCACTAACATATAGGTTGAAGAGGTTGTATCAATTTGCGAGAACAGCTGCTGCAATGAGATGGCATGCGGAGCATAGATTTGATGGAGAGATTACACATCCTTCTGATGCATAAGCTTGGCGTCATTTTCAGTTTACATATCCGGATTTTGCATGCGAGACACGGAATGTCTATCTCGGATTAAGTACAAATGGTTTCAGCCCATTCGGGAAGGATAGTAGACAATATTCTCCATGTCCAGTTATCATCACACCTTATAATTTGCCGCCATTATTGTGTATGAACTGAGAGTTTCTATTTTTCTCTGTTCTTGTACCAGGGCCGGAACATCCAAAACGATCGCTTGATGTGTTTTTGCAACCGCTGATAGATGAGTTGCAGACGTTATAGAATTATGGAGAATAGGTGTATGACGTGTCTTTACAACAAAATTTTAAGATGTGTGTGGTTCTTATGTGGACTATAAGCGATTTCCCAGCATATGAATGCTATCTGGATGGAAAACACATGGGAAACTAGCATGTCCATATTGTAATGACAACAATGATTCCTTCCAGCTGAAGAATGGACAAAAAACGTGTTGGTTTGATTGTCATAGACGGTTTTTACCCCTGAGTCATCCATATCGTCAATGTACTTCATTATTCATGATGAGCAGATGTGTTGGGGGTCCACCATATGAATTAGATGGCATAGAACTATTAACCCAAATGGAAGATTATGGTGTTGCAATGACCAATGATGCAAACGTTGGTGGGAATGGACACGTAAATGTTGAATATGCATGTATAAATCATAATTGGAACAAGAAAAGTATATTTTGGGATTTTCCTTATTGGAAAACCCATTTGTTGAGACATAACCTAGATGTCATGCACATTGAGAAGAACTTATTCGACAACATTATGAACACCGGGTTAAATGTCCAAGATAAGACCAAAGACAATTTCAAGTCTAGGTTAGACTTGGCGAATATTTTTTCTCGTCATCAGCTTCACACTACGAATGATGGTATTTTTCCAATTCATGCATTTAGATTATCTAAGAATGCAAAGGCTGAGTTCTTCGATTGGATTATTCATATAGTCAAATTCCCCGATGGATACACATCTAATTTGAGAAATTGTATTGATATCGGAGAAGACAAATTCATTGGGATGAAGAGCCACAATTTTCATGTAGTTATGCAACGCCTTCTCCATTTTGCATTTGAGCATCTCCTGCCGAAAGATGTCCATGAATCCATTGCAGGTATAAATGTAGTCATTTGTGTGTTTTTTACTTATATAGTTATTTGCATCTACAGCGGTTGAGGCATTTGTTTGTTTTATTAGAACAAAATTGGAACTCTAATTACGATTACACAAAATTAATCCCTAAACAATTCCCTAAACCCACTTTTACAATTGCTGACGGATTACTGACAGATTCTTATGCATACCGTCAGTAATCCGTCAGAAATATATATCTTCAATTCTTGCTAATTTCTGACGGATTACTGACGGTCTGCATAAGGATTTGTCACATATCATGCATTTCTGACGGATAATACCCGTTAGAAACTATATCCGCCAGTAATCTGTCATAAATACTGACGGCAAACTCACGGATTTTCCCATAAGAAATCGAAAATATAACCCAAAAACCATACTTATCTTCTTTATTTTGCACACGAAAAGCAAAAGCAACCGATCAAATGGTGAATCCAAACTCCATGTACGTATATTAGGTAGAATTAAGTGGTTTTTGAAGTTTTTAATGAATTTAAACGATTAGTTTAGGAGATTTGAGTAGTTTAGGGATTTAGTTAGTTTTTGGAAATGTTTGAGATTTTGATTTAGAAATGTGTTTTGTAAAATTTAGAAATGTTTAGGGTTTAGGGTATTGTGTTTTGTATATTTTGATATTTAAAAATGTTTAGGGTTTAAGGTTATGTATTTTGTGAAATTTAAAAATGTTTAGGGTTTAGGGAAATGTGTTTTGTATATTTAGAAATGTTTAGGGTTTAGGGTTTAGGAAAATATGTTTTGTATATTTAGAAATGTTTAGGGTTTAGAGTATTGTACTTATTTTAAATTTTGGTTTTTAATTGTTTTATGAAATTTAGACTTAAAATACAATAATTATAAAAAATAATATATGAATAATAATTATATGAATAACGATACAAATTTTTGAAACTATATAATTTGTAAATTAATAACAAATTTCAATGATTGTAATTCTAGTAATTACGGTCATTTTAGATATCAGGACGAGACTTTCAGCGATAGTAGGGCTCTAGGGGAAGGAACGTCTTCTGCAGTCCCGTCGACATCGCGTGAGCAAGTGGGTTTTAGGACACCACCACCGCAACCCCATTACCCACCACCTGAGTAGGATCCGCAGGGTTCGCAGCATCTACCGCGAATGCGGATTGACCAGCTACTGCTCTAACCGGGACGGAAGCGGTTGCCTAATCTGGATCCTTCTTGCAACGAAGGTACGACATGGTTTCTCGCTTTGGACAACGGGATGACGAAGTGCATCATGAGATTGATGCACAACCTTCTACGCCGTGCCTACCCCAAGTTCGTAGATATGCCTCCCGAGGATTGGGAGTATTAGTTTTACTGCTTCGCGGTAAGAATCTTCTTTTCGATGCGTTTGTTAATTTTAAAGTCAAATTATAAGTTACTAACTTTAAATTTATGCGTCATGGAGCTTGAATACAATTGGAACCCTGCAATGACCAGTATAGTGAAGAAAGAGATAAAGAGTAAGACGGGCAGAGTTTTCAGCAACCATATCTACTCTTGGTAGGATACATGGATGAAGGAAGGGAAGCACCATTCTGGAATGCCCGATGGACTCCTACAGGGCTACATCACCTACTGGAGTAAAGAAGGGACTCAAGAGTTGTCCGTCACGAACATGAACAACTGACTGAGCGAACGTGATGGGAGGGGGATCGCTACAACGAACTCTGGTTCGAAGAGTTCATTCACCCGAGAGGGAGATCAGGTACGTATGACTTTGATTACTAATTTTTATATTTCATATAAGTTTACATTTTAACCTTTTAATTTTTAAACAGAGACGAAAGACTGGCCATGATCCGACGCCGCTTGAGATTATATAGAATCTCCACACCAACTAGAAGACTGGCCAGATTCAAGATCCGCTTGCTCGGGAGTTGGTCGAAACGTCTAGAAAACATTTGTGACGATATCTGGTCTACTCAATCGACACAAGATGAATACATCCCCTTGGGGATGCAGTATGAGGTTGCCTCTCAGGTAAGTAAAATTTAAATTAAATTACATACTATTTAAAATTTTCTTGTGAAAACATTTTTTGTTTTGTCTATTTTAGAATTTGATATATTTGGAATGTTTTGAATTTTATTTTTATTAATATTTTAAATTTTATTTTTTTAATTATTTAATTAATAATAAATATCCGTCAGTAAATCCGTTAGTTTTTGTGACGAATTACTAACGGATAAGTACTAACGGTATTAATGACGAATTTTATCTAATGAACATTATCCGTCAGTAAATTCGTCAGTTCCTTTCTGTCACTAAATCTGTCAGTTTTTGTGACAGATTACTAACGAAATTAATGACGGACAATTAATTGATGAACTAATTTGTCACTAAATCCGTCAGTTTCATTCCGTCACTAAATCCGTCAATAATTCTGACGGATTTATTGACAGTTTTATATAACCGACCATCTACAATTGACGGATTTTATCCGTTAGTGTGCCGTCACTTAGACTTGTTTTTGGCGAGTTTCTGACGGATATGTATGTTAGAATATCCGTATTTTTTTGTAGTAACATGTGAACGTTTAATTATATAATTGTGTAGAAAAACTCGATTTTTTGGGAAATGGGCATTTAAATAAAAAATGGGAGTAAGGAGTTATCAATTGAAAGATCTAATCTTAATACAATTATAATACTTTTGGCCATGACGTGGTTTAAACCCATCAAAGAGAAAGTGCTCCATCCACTCTATTCTATATAAGTCAAGTATACGAATTCTCTCGAATTTGTCTAATATAATTAATTTTAGTTTTTAAGATGGAATTATTCGACCAACTGAAACTAAAGCCACCAATTGCCACATAGGACTATTCTTCCATATCCACAATTAACTAAATTTTTTAATATTAAAAAAATATACTCAAAACCAAACAAACTCATGATCTTTGCTTATAAATAGACATATAGGTCTTAGATCTTTCTTCATCTTATTACAATTCTTTGATCTTCTTCACAACTTATAATACCATTTCAAAAATGGATTATCAGTCCAAGAATATAATATCTAGTTGTTTTATCATTGTTATGATATTAGTCCCTGTGGTTTTATGTGGTAGACAACATCGATTTGATAACCCTAAACATAGGAACTTGATGTCAAACGAACAAGATCTAGTAACAGATTTGCCTGGACAGCCTCATGTTAGTTTTAAACATTATGCTGGTTATGTCCCTGTCGATGAATCCAATGGAAGAGCTATGTTTTATTGGTTCTTTGAAGCTATGGATCTTCCAAAGGAGAAACCTCTTGTTCTTTGGCTTAATGGAGGTAATTAAATCCACTCTTTTATATTCTCATAAATTTTATTGGTAAAATTGTGAAATAGTACATTGATAACATAATCCGACAGACTTTTTACATTATCAAGATTTATGTTTGAGTGTTCTGCCACTTTCCTGTTCCAACGTCAAATGTGATTTCTTTATAATGTCATTCAACTATTCCGCATATTTACTATTTTTCTTATGTCATCTAATTAATCAAAACTCTTATAGTAACATTATAGTGTTAATGTGTTCAAAGCGCGGGTCATATAATTAAAATAAAATGTAATTTTTATAGAAAAAGTAGACAAGTTTTATATTTTTTTTTTTTTTTGAAAAAGGACTATTGCTAAAACTAAAATTCTTAAAAATAAAATAAAAAATTGCAAACTCGTGCATGATAATATGGACTATTAACCGGAGCATCTAGTTCTGGTCATAAAAAGTTCACAGCGGTGAGTACCATCACTTGGGTTCGATTCCCGGTCACTGCAGATTTCACATGTGGTTGCAGTGTTCCAGGAGCCGACACGTGGAGTTCCATTTGAACACCCACGTGGCTAGTCTATGCTCTCGATGTACAGATGTTAATGTACGGGTTATATCGCCATGTTGGCTGTTGCCCTGTCGGTGAGTAGTAGAACACATGAGTTATAAAAAAATGGACTATTGCTAAATAATTTTCTTAAAATAATACAAAAAGTCGCAAACTCTTATTTTCAAATTTTACATATATATATATATATATATATATATATATATATATATATTTAAATGGATCATTGCTAAAATGAGTTTTAGAAATTATAATGTTGTCTTATGGGAGAAGAGATTTAAAATATCATATTATATTATATATATACAGGTCCAGGTTGTTCTTCTGTGGGATATGGAGCAACACAAGAAATTGGTCCATTTCTGGTGGACACCAACGAAAACGGACTTAAATTTAATCCATACGCATGGAATAAAGGTAAATTCCTTTTTGTTTTTATATAGTAATTTTTTATAATGTTAAATAAAAAATAATGAGAAAAAGGTTGGATTTGCTGATGCAGAGGCCAACATGCTGTTTTTAGAATCTCCGGTCGGTGTTGGCTTTTCTTATTCAAATACTACTACTGATTATCTAAAACTCGACGATGACTTTACAGGCATGTCCATTTTATTATTATAATCATCAATTTAAATATATATCTACATTACTTAACAAAATGTGTTTATATATATGTTTTCATTCTCTCTTCTTTGTATATGATCAGCAAGAGATGCATACACTTTTCTTTGTAACTGGTTTGAGAAATTCCCTGAACACAAAGGAAACACTTTCTACATCGCAGGAGAAAGTTATGCAGGTTTACTACCTAATATATATTATCTTGAATTTTTGTAGTATTAATAAATTAATCTCTAAATCTAACTTTTGGTGAATGTATATGATTTTGCAGGCAAATACGTACCTGAGCTAGCAAATGTCGTGTTCGATAACAATCAAAAGAACAATGGTTCATCGCTTCACATCAATCTTAAGGGTATTTTGGTACGTTTAAATCTTCGTAGTTGATACTCCTTTGTTCCAAAATATAATGTTTTTTTAGCAAAAACACAAAATTTAAGAAAGTAAATGTTTAGCCAATCAATAATAAGGTTCTGTTTTTTTAATTGGTTGTGAACTATAAAAGTTACATAGATTTTTCAGAAGATCTTATATTTAAAAACAAAAATAATTTTTTAGAAAGTCTTATATTTTGGAACAGATGGAACAAAAATAAACTATTTATACTATAAATTTCGCAAGAATGAAATATAAAAATTAGCATAAACTAAACATAGGTATGTACAGACATTCGGGTTTTCGGATCGGTTGGATTTGAGTTTTTGAATTTTCTTGGTAGGTGTATTAATTAGCCATTCGAAACCGTTTATAATTTGAATCGATCCATTTGGGTCAAGTATGTCTGAGATCGATTCAATTTTGTTCGGTTCATAATTATGCTAAAAACTGTGTTGGAACACTATAATTTTGTTATAACCATGAATTTCCATGCCATGGTTCATAAGTTTTTCTAGGCGTTTCAATTAGTATATTTTACAAAATGAAATAGTTAGACCTAGATATTCGATATAACGTTATATACTATAACCTCAAATCAGGGCCGGTCCTGGGATTTTAGAATTTTATAAATGCCGCAATCTACAATAGAAAAATATGCCAAAATTGTACAACTTTTTAAAAAAATAGACCGTTTTCTTAACTAAAATTTTTAAATTGAAAAATGGCCGCAAGCGAATGCTTGCTCTGCTTGAGCTCAGAACCGACTCTGCCTAAAATCCAACTTTTTTTGTGGTAGTTGGGGAATCCTGAGACGTCCGATGCAGACGATTGGAGAGGATGGGTGGATTACGCATGGAGCCATGCAGTAATATCGGACGAGACGCATAGAACCATAAGCAGAACTTGTAATTTCAGCAGTGACAATACTTGGAGCGTCGACGAGTGCTCTGAAGCCGTAGCTGAAGTTCAAAAGCAGTACGACGAGATTGATATCTATAGTCTCTATACATCGGTTTGTATAGGAGATTCTGCTCGTTCTTCTTACTTGGATTCATCAAAATTCATCACAAATTCTCACATTAGCTCCAAGAGGGTATGTGTCTATTATATATATGATACTTTAATCAAAAACCACGTCAAAAAAATCATTAAAGGTGTACCTAGTGGTAGTGCAAGAAGTTAGTTCTCTTGTCTTTAGTTCAAACTCACTTTAATTTATTACCAAATAATATTTGTTAATAATTAAAACATTATATTTTACCTATCATACATAATTAACACATAATTAAAAAATGAAATATAAATAAAATGCATATAACTAAGAAAATATGAAAATTTAAACAACAATAAACAAAATTTGTAATCTTAATTTGTAACCGAACCGAATATTAGAAAAGTATCAATTGTGTATTCGAATTTAGGATCCGAATAACCAAAACCGAACCGAATACCCGAAAGTCCAGCCCTACAAAAAATCATGAATAAAAAAAAGGAACCGAACCGGAACCGAACCGAATATTAAAAAAGTATCAGTTGGATATTCGAATTTATGATCCGAAGAACCGGAACCGAACCGAATACCCGAAAGTCCAATCCATCATGAATAGAAAAAGTGGAACCGACCCGGAACCGATCCGAAACCGACAAGAACCGAACCGGAACCGAACTTAATATTAGAAAAATATCAATTGGGTATTCGAATTCAGGATCCGAAGAACCGGAACTGAACCGAATGCTCGAAAGTTTAGCCCTACAAAAAATCATCAAAAAAAAATCGAGAGCTGAAAAAAACCTCCAATCGGAGGCTGCCACATGGTGCATAAGAAACGATCCCAAAACTTAAAAAAGGAAAAATCGACTCTTTTTCAAAACAGTTATTTTTGAATTTTTTAATTATTTCTTTGGTTAAGAGTCGCCTAAGAACCACCGTTGAAACCTGATTTAGGTATCATCATAAAAGATTATCGGCTGCATTTATCACCACATTCAAACTCACTTAGAAGTATATTCTTTAAATCAAATTATCCTAAATCTAATTCTAATTATCGGAAAAAATTATAGGCTGAAACTTTTATGGTTTAGCACAAAAAAAAAAAATTAATCAAAAAAGCAATATATATAATATATGAATGAATTTAATATAGGTACCACCGAGGCGATTGGGTGGATATGACCCATGCTTAGACGATTACGCAAGAATATATTACAACAGAGCAGATGTTCAGAAGTCTCTTCATGCTAGTGATGGTGTTAATCTCAAGACCTGGACCATTTGCAAGTACTCTTTAACTTCCTATTAATCTATATCTGTTATATTGTTTATTCTTTCGTTTTTGTATAATATATGGTCTAAATATTATTTGATATTCTGAGATTTCAGCATGGAGATTTTTCATAATTGGACTTATTTAAAGCCTTCGGTTTTGCCTATATATGAAAAACTTATCGCCGGAGGATTAAGAATATGGGTTTACAGGTAAAGTACACATCCACGAAAAGCAACTTAATAGTAATATAGTTTAGTGGCCATCATCTTATTAGTCATGATTATTAACTATGTCCATGGTTATGATTTTTTTTCTACCAAAAAACTCTCAAAAACACCACAGTTTTAAGTTTTGATTCGGAAAGTACATAATTTCAACAATACCACAAATTAAAAATATATAACAATTGGGAGTGAACCAAAATCCAAAAATTTACTAAGCTTTTAAATTTAATTTGGTATTTTTGGAAAAGTTTTATTTATATAACAATTGGGAGTGTATAATCAAAAAATTAATATGTCTGGTATTTTGTGGAATATATAAAATTATTGTGAATTCAGCTAGTTTTAACCTGGCTACTATAATGGAGTATTCTCAAAAATACCATCAAAAATTAGGTTTATTCCAAAAATTTTAAAATACCACACTTTTTTCCAAAAATACCACAAAAATGTTTTGTTCCAAAAATACCACAAAATTTGAAATAGCTTTAAACTTCAAATTTAAACCATAAAACCCCAAAACCAAACCTTACACCCCTTCAAAACTAAACCATAAACTCTATTTAGTAAACCCAAACCCAAACCCAAAATTTTAAATTCTAAACCCTTAAAATTTACATTTTATGTTTGTGGTATTTTTGGAACATTTGAGAGTGTGGTATATTTGAAATTATAAAGAGTGTGTGGTAGTTTTGGAACATTTGAGAATTCCTCCTACTCTTATAATTTAAGTACTTGGCTAGAATTCAGCTAGTTTTTCGAAAATCTTTGTATCAATCTAGTCAACTTTGGCCACATGTAAAACTTTTTTGGAAGTGTCAAAAATTTGAATTATGAAATTTAACTATAGGAGTATAAATATCGGTTTCTTCACACCCAAGTAACCGCCGTACACTCATGTTTCTTCGGTTAAATATAGTTTCGTTACATTCGACTAAACCGTTGGTTTGATTATGTGATGGATATGACTCAGCGGTGATACAGACGGAAGAGTTCCAGTACTAGCAACTCGGTATAGCTTAAGCGCACTTGAATTACCTATCAAGACAGCTTGGAGACCATGGTACAATGAGAAACAGGTACAATTAATTAACCGGTGGTTGATTATTCTCTGAATTAGACCGGTTAATTAAGTTTCTTGATGAATTCACAGGTAAGTGGATGGGTTCAAGAATATGAAGGTCTAACGTTTGCAACATTCAGAGGAGCTGGACATGCAGTGCCTTCTTTCAAACCAAGTAGCTCTTTAGCATTTTTCTCAGCTTTTCTTAACGGAGTTCCTCCACCACCCTCACGTTAATTACTTAAAAATACTCAAATAAATAATTAAGAGGATCGATGATTTACTTAATGTAATGATCAGTCTTTAAGTTTTCATAAGAGTTTTAAAAGATTTTGAAAGGGTTTTGTTACTTTAACTTGTAAGACGCATGCATAGGGATGAAAGAAGAATGTTGTAACCTTGTTGTATGTGACTATGTTACTTTCTTTGTTATTTTCCTACGGCACTCATTTCATAATTAATATTTTTGTTATATTTGAATCGATAAATTTTGATCTACATATAATTAATCCCTATAATATAAGAATATGCATCTATGTCAAATTGTTATGCTTTATCACAAACTGTTATAATAGTACTAAATATCTTATCTAGTATGTTACCTGATTAATTTATGTAATCTGATTAATTTATATAATCAGTGGTTATAGATCTAAATCATATTAATATTATTATGAGTCCAAGATAATATATTTTTTCAGTTAAATTATTTACAACGGTTAATCATGATTTAAATAACAGTAAAAAATATTAGAGGTATGGGCTAGAAATTCAAATGAGCCAACTCATGGTGGTCTGTTGCCGGAAGAATTAATCACTTGCTTGGTTTTTTTTTGGTCGAACTCTTGGTTATTTAAAAACACATTTTGAATCTGTATAGTAAAATAAAAAAGCACTAATACAGAAAAAAGAATCAGAATTTCAGATTCGAACAAAATTGACAAACAAATCAACCATTTATTTTGTGTCTTTAGTCGATAGACTTTATTAAATTTTGGAGGAACTTGTAGTGACTCCAACTTCCTTTAATTCGCTTGACTAATCGTTAGGCGTTGCAATCATTTGGGTTAGTTCCATTGAGTATATGATAAATTAAAGAGTCCTTTTTAAAAATACCATTAAAAAAAAATATCACAAACGTTCTAAAACTATCACAAAATTATTTTTTTGAAAATAAAACATAAATTGTAATTGTTTTAAAACTTAAAATTTAAACCCTAAACCTTTTAAATCAAAATATGTCCCTCTAAAATTAAACCTAAAACTTTAATTTATGAACTAAAACTCAAAATTTAAATTTTAAACCTTTAAAATTCATTTTTTATTTTTGTGGTATTTTTGAATAAAAAAAATTTTTTAATGACGTTTTTGGAACTTATGGAAGTGTTATTTTTGGAATTTGAATATTTTTAGTGGTATTTCAAAAGATTCTTCTAAATTAAATAAGGATCGATATCGTTGTTTTCTTTTTAGTGAAAAGGAATTTTTTAGTTATAAGGATAGATTCCTATACATATACCTCTCATCCAATAACATTTGTTGTCTCGTTTTATAGTGGTATTATCCAGCCTATTCAATTTGTTGTGGTATATTTTTCTACGAACCATTCACAAAACAAACAAACGAGATAGATAAGAAATTACTTAAGAGTATTATTGGAATACATATGTTTCCTTCTTAGAATTTTTGTAGCTTATATATTCCTAAGTGACCACTCTTTAGCCTCCTAAATTACAAGAAAATGTGTGGTTCCAATTGTTTGTTGTTAAAAAGCTTGTCGTTCTTTGCTTCCAATTATACCATATTATTGAAAGGAAGTATGTTAAAAAGAATTTCTGAAACTGTATAATTTAATCAAAAATATGTAATGCATACAAATAAGTTAGACGATAAGAAGATTTGTTAGCCTATAAGAACATTTAAGAGTAACCAACATTGAATAACTCGCGAACACGTAAATAAAGCATAATGTATTGACTTATGCTTAGAGCCACACCTCGGACATATAAACAACCAAGAAGTTGATTTGCTGCTTTAAAACAGAGAACAAATGAAGACTTCACTTGAGAAAGAAGGTCTTCAAAACACATAAACGTCAAAGACTCCACTCAAGATAAAGACTTTCAAAGGTAGCAATAACAACTCCCGTGCAGAAAAACTCAGCTCATTCACGCTCGTCTAGCTCACACAAGGCTCATGCTCATAGTAAAACTTTTTCATCCCAAGATATAACTATTATGGCGCCTTATCAAATGATTGAGAGTGTCAAATGTCTCAATCTTAACATAGCAACCTAGGGTTTCATCATTGTGTTAATTGGCTATAAAATCCAAAGTTGTATTCCTTTATTTTTTTAGTTAATAAAATCGTTTTTTATATACTCTAAAAGTTTTAAACTTTCTCTTTGTCTTCATAGTATCAGAGCCATGGCGGCTCCTAATGATCATTTCTCTTTGCAGCATTGAGTATAACTCAATGTGTCACCATTAAGCTCATGGATAAGAACTATCTACTCTGGAAATCTCAATTCGAATCCTTCCTTGCTGGTCAACTGCTCATGGGCTTCTTCAATGGCTCAGAACCTTGCCCTCCTACCATCGTAACAATAAGAACATGAGAGGTTGATACTGTGACAACCCACCCTGACTTTGTCAAATGGTACAGACAAGACGAAGTTGTGCTCTCATGGCTCCTTGGCTCTCTCTCTCTGAAGAAGCTCTCGGAAATGTGTACCATTTCACCACATCCTTTGAATTGTGGTACACTCTTGCCAATAATTTCAACAGAACCTTAATGTCCAGGCATTTTGAGCTCCAAAGAAAATTGCAAATTATGACAAAGTCCAACAAAATCATGACAGAATACCTGAGTGATTTCTAAGGTATTTGTGACCAACTAGCTTCTATAGATCTACCTATAACTGAAAAAATGAAAATATTTTGTGCTTTACATGGTCTTAGAAAATAATATGAAGCCATTATAACTGTTATTAAGAACTCTATGAATAATTTCCTGGTCTATCTTATGAATTGTTGCTGCTCAAGTAACTGGTTTTGATTATAAGTTTCAAGCATACAATGCTCAAACCGAAGTTAATCCACATCTTGCCTTCATTGTTGAGTATGGATACTTTCATAGCTGTAACAACATAGGCAGAGGCACACAAACTAGATTTGGAAAGCAACAGAGGATGAGGTTCATACTCCACCTGTTGAAGAGGCTTTCATCAACAGATCTCCACCTCAGATAACAACAACTACTCGGCTGATGAACCAGGAAACATACCAATATGTCAAATCTGTGGTAGATATGGTCATCCTGCACTAAGATATTACAAAAGATTTGAACATGCCTTCTAAGGGGAGCCAGTCACCACTGCCTTAACTGCAACCAGAGTCCTAGAGCAGCCAAATCACTCTAGTGGAAATGAATGGTATCTAGATATTGGTACCTCCACTCACATTACTGATTCTATTCAAAAGCTGCAGACTGTCCAACCTTACACGGTTTCTAATCAAGTGATGGTAGGCAATGGAGACTTTCTTCCAATAAATCATATTGGATCCATTCCATTACCAACCTACACATGTACTTTTACTCTGCAAGATGTTTTAGTATGTCCAAATATCACTAAATCTTTGTTGTCTGTTTAAAAGCTTACCTCATATTATCCCTGTCAGTTTATATTTGACTGTGATGATGTATATGTTAAGGACAAAATGTTAACTCAGCTTCTAACACAGGGAAGCAAACGTTAAGGGCTCTATCTGTTGGAGAATCCTAAGTTTATGGCCTACCACTCAATTAAAAAACAACTTTTCAGTGTGGCACAGAAGACTAGGACATCCTCATCATATGGTGCTTCGCCTTTTATCTAAAAAAAGTATATTTCTTTCAATAAAACAAGTCTGTCAATGTATGAGCCTTGCCAACTAGGAAAGTCTTGCAAACTACATTTCATAAATTTTGAATGTCAAGCTTCTAGACCTTTGGGGGCCAACTCCAGTTACTTATATTCAAGGCTTTAGATATTATTTAGCGTTTATTGACAATTATTCCAGATTTGGCTGGTGTACATAATACAACCACCTAGATTTAGAGATTCTACTCATCCATCACACGTTTGCAAGCTCGACAAAGCACCCAATGGTCTTAAACAGGCACCAAGGGCCTGGTTCAATAAATTCAGCAATTTCTTACTTGAATTTGGTTTTCATTGCAGTAAATCGGATCCATCATCATTTGTTCTTATTACCAATCACATCATAATCATTATCTTACTTTATGTTGATGACATCTTACACACAGAAAATGATCCTCAGCTTAACAATAAGTTGCACACTACCTCAACACCAAATTAAGAATGAAGGATATGGGTCCACTTAAATACTTCTTGGGAATTCAAGCTCACTACACAACTGATGGCTTATTTTTGAATCAAGAAAGATATGCCAGAGAATTTCTTACCATCTCAAATATGCAAGATTGTGCACCTGTTTCAACACCACTGCCAATACAACTTCATTGTGTACCACATCAAGATCAACCATTCAAAGATCCAACCTACTTCAGAAGTCTCACTGGAAAATTGCAATACATACTTTAACAAGGCTAGATTTGCAATTCTCAGACTTTGTGTGTTAGAGGATGCACACGCCAACAATTGCAGACTTCTCTTTACTAAAAAGAATACTCATATATGCCAAAATCACAATGCAAATGGGAGTCTACCTCAAATCAAACACAAATTCAACATTAAGGGAATATCATGACAGTGATTGGGTAGGATTCTTGGAAAGAAGACGCTCAACAAGTGAATTCTGCACATTTTTAGGGTCAAACATCATCTCATGGTCAGCAAAATGTCAACAAACAATGGCAAGGTCTTCAACGGAAGCAGAGTACAAATGTCTATAAGATACTGCATCAGAACTCACATGGATCTCTCTTATGCTTAAAGACTTTGCCTTCACAAAACCTGGACCTGCAGAGCTCTATTGTGACAACTTATATGATGTTTACTTATCCGCAAATCTAGTTTTTCATCTTTGTAGCAAGCACATGGAAACACACTTTCACTATGCTCGAGAACAAGTTGCTCTTGGAACACATATCAGTAAACACATTCCAGCCACTCAACAATTTGCATATATATTCACTAAATCATTACCACAATCAGCCTTTACATGTTTAAGATACAAACTTGGTGTCGATTATCCACCCACCTCGAGTTTGAAGGGGAGTACAGACAACCAAAAAGTCGATTTTCTGCTTCAAAACAGAGAACAAGTGAAGACTCCACCTGAGAAAAAAGGTCTTCAAAACCCAGAAATATCAAACACTCCACTCAAAACAGTGACTTTCAAAGGCAGCAATAACAACTCCCGCGAAGACAAACTCAACTCATTCTCACTCATGTAGCTCAGAAAAAGATCATGCTCATAGTACAACTTTTTTCATCCCAAAATATAACTGTTATGACGTTTTATCAAATGATTGAGAGCAAATGTCTCAATCTTAGCATAGGAACCTATGATTTAATCATTGTGTCAATCGACTTTAAAATTCAGAATTGTATTCCTCTATTTTCTTAAATTAATGAAATTGTTTTCTCTTATACTCTAAAATCTTTAAACTTTCTCTTTGTCTTCATTACAATAACCACTAATCCTTATATTTCACCTTGCTAATTGATTTGTAACTGCAATATGAAATGCTTCACCTGATATATGTTGAGATCTTTCAAATATTTTCTTTCGGGGTTGGTTGTTAATTTTTAAAATGGTTATTTATTTTTTTACTTCGACTATAGAAATTTTTTTTTAAAAAACAAATTTTTCCATTTCAAATGAAAAGAAAAAATAGATTTTAATAATCAACAATCATTCATTATTGATACGAACAATTAAAAGTACATGGCAAAACTTGTACAATATATTATTTTAACAATCTATAAAAGTAAAAGTTGTCATATTAACTAACTTTGGTTTTAATTGACTAATACAGATTTGCCTTTTTCTTACTTAGAAATAAAAATAGTTTTCCACTTCTATTCATAACTTCTTATTTCTTGAGATCTATTAGAAGATGCCATGTATCATAATTGGGGTCAAAAAAAAACACACACAATAAGCTTCACATGTTTTATCTTCACACTTCTTAACTCTATTTACTTTTTGAATCATCATTACAAGTATATCCACATTTCATTTTCTTGTTTTCTCCGTTGATGAATTTGAAAATCTATAAAGGTGAGGTAATAATCACTTAATTTACATTTTTTATATTGAATCTCTATTGGTCTCTTATTGTTGTTGTTGTTATGAACTTTGTAACAGTATGTAAAAGGGCAAGCATCACTTAGAACTAGTAAAACCAAACAAGATGCTAAACCTTCTTTGGTTTCTTCATCTTCATCATCGATCAAAGCGTCTAGAAAGATTAGTGATTTGAGAAAATGGACAGAAAATTTCATTCTCATAGTCAGGGGTGGCCCTGAGCTAGAGCTCGTAAAGCAAGGGCTTTAGGCGCCAAAATTTATATACATGTTAGGGCACCAAATTTATTAGAAACACTTTGGTATCGTGGTTGAGTACATCAAATTTAGGGCATCAAATTTTAACTACGTTTTAGTCGCTATTTAGATCCGGACCGGCACTGCTCATAGTCGAGCTATCACTTTTAGGACCATTATAAATCTTCCTCCTCTCACTAGTTATCTTTCCATAACCAATGTAAGTTTACGCGTATAATATATATTTTTTCCATTATTCATAAACTTTCTTTTGGTATGTGAATTTTTTTAAAGTGACCAAATATGTAAAACTAGTGGAAATAAATTGATTTATCTTTGACGAAAAACCGTCACATGAATTGTTTCATATACGTTATTTATGATTGATTTTTCTTTGATTTTTTGCGTTTTTTATTGGACATTGATAGATTTTGATGCGTACGATGAAAGATCTTCATAAGCTTTGTCCTAAGATCATCGAAAGCTCACAAATCCTTGATATAAGACGTGAAGATATTGATAAGGTTTTATACAAATTCATATTATATCTATGAGACTTAAGCTGTGACCAAATTGTGAATTTTTATATTTTGCAACAGTTGCTTCACCATTTTTATAACGTTTTGAAATCAATTGGAGATACATGGATTGATGACCATGAATGGATCATCAAAATCAAGTATAGGAATAGTAAACTTAAGAAGAAACTGTCTAATCGACTTGGTAAGCATTCCAAAGTCTTATGATTGTGTATATAAACTCTTCTTGATCACAATGGTTTAAGACAATATCTGTTGCAGTTGAAAAAGTGTTAGCTGCATTAGATGGACTTATTAAGAAGATGAACGAGAGGCTCATGATTAGTACTATGCAAAGTAAAACAATCTGGCCAAGTACAGTGATGAATCCACCAAGTAAAAGTGGAGACTTTAACATTTTGGAAAAAAGTAGTGTGAAGAAAGAGATTGATGATAAAAACTGCTCTAAAGTTTCAGAAAAATCTGAAATTGAACAAAAATCTTGGACTTTGGCTCCAACACCTCCAAGAAATGTAGCACAGCCACTTCCAATAGCTACCGGAAAAGGACCACTTCCTCCACCACCACCTCCACTACTTGGCTTGGGAGCCAAAAAAGCAACTAGTAAACTAAAAAGATCAACAAAAATAGGAGAACTCTATAGGTTCCTCAAGGCAAAAGTAGAAGGTAAGGAACCAGAAGCTAGATCTAGTGGCTCGGGTAACGCGATTGGAAGAGCTTCAGATAGTGGAAAGCAAGGGATGGCTGATGCTCTTGCTGAGATTACAAAGAAGTAAATTCAAATTTTCACACAAACAATAACAAACATCAAAAGTGAATCTTACTTTTATGTTTTTTGATTATGTGTCTATGCAGGTCAGCTTATTTTCAGCAAGTAGAAGCAGATGTTCAAATGTATATGAAAGAAATCAATGAGCTTAAAACAGAGATTTCAAAGTTCCAGAGTAAAGACATTACAGATCTTCAGAAATTTCATAAGTATGTTGAATCAGTACTTGACAAGCTAACAGATGAAACAAAGGTCAGTGATCACTACAACTTGATTCGGTTTTTTTGTTATGATCTTTGGACCGAAGCCAATACATCTCTTCAGGGTTAGGTCCAAACCATGTTATATAACTCTCATTTGGAGAACAGACTCCTCTTAATGTGAATCGAACCCGTCACCTCCAAAACTTCTACGTTTTCAGGATTTAGGGGTTTAACCACTAGACCAACTCATTATTGGTATTGGTTATGTTTCTCTGGTAACAAAAATGTTTGAACTTGATTAGGTTCTAGCGAGATGTGAAGGATTCCCACAAAGTAAACTCGAAGCGATTAGAATAGCTGCTGCATTGTACTCTAAGCTACAAGGAATGATCAAAGAGCTAAAGAATTGGAAGATTGAGTCACCTGTGGATCAACTTTTTGACAAGACTGAACGTTACTTTGCAAAGGTTAGCTTCTTCGTCTTTTTGGTTCTTTGCGTAATTGAATTGATCTGAAGAGTAATGATAAAATTCAGATCAGAAAAGAGATTGAAACTCTAGACCAGATAAAAGTAGAAGAGGAAAAGAAGTTAAAGAGTTATAACATCCATTTCGACTTCAATATCCTTATTCAGATTAAGGAATTAATGGTTGATATTTCATCAAGCTGCATGGAACTGGTATTGAAGGTAAGACCAAAACCTTTAAAGTTACAACACAGTTTGAAAAGACAAATTTTGAAACCTGAGTCTCTTGTTTCAAACTCATAGGAAAAGAGAGAAGCTAAAACTGTAGGATGTGGTAAGATCCTGTGGAGGGCATTTCAGTTTGCATACAAAGTTTACACATTTGCTGGTGGACACGATGACCGAGCTGATCAGCTTACCAAAGAGTTGGCTAATGAGATCAAACTGATTCACGAGACTAATGACTCCTGATTTCACCTGATCCTCTGCTGTTTTGTTACCAGATCATGATCGAATTTGAACATTCCAATAGTAAGTGCAATTTTTTAGTAATAGATTTTGGATAATTAGGCCGGTCCGGTGTCATAGTGTGAAAAAAAAAAGATGTTTGAAGAGAATGAGTGAGTTCAAAATCTAATATCTAACAAAATGTTGTAATCTAATTACCAAAAAGCTGTTGTAATCTGACATGTTTCTTTTCACTAAACATATATACAAAAAAGAAAGAAAAAAATTATTTGATGATAGAAATTTGGGCTTATGCAATCTAAATTTATAAGATCTCCTTGATTTTATTATAAAACAACATAATATTGAAAAAATAAATATCATATCTCAAATATCAAGATGAATCAATTATACATAGTAGGCCTATTACATACTATACTAATTAAATTCTACACGCTTGATTTTAAAATTTATTTACTGATTTCAGACATTACTCTTACATAATTTTTTATTAACTAAAATATAAAAACCAATAAAATCCCCTAAAATATAAAAATATATAGTTAGTTTATATTTTATTACAAATTTAATTAAAATCTATGAATTAAAATTTATAGTTAGTTTATATTTATTACAAATTTAATTAAAATCTATAGTTAGTTTATATTTTATTACAAATTTAATTATCAATGAATTAATAAAATTTTGAAACATTTTAAGTAAAGAATCTAGATGCTAGTTTTCTAAAATTTATGTTCAATGTATGCTGATAAATCTGAAAAGAAAATTAGAACATATATTTATATGCATCCTCATCTAAAACATAAGCTTCATCAAGATTCGCAAAAAAAAATAAAAAATAAATAATAAGAAACATTTTTCATTCTTTAAAAAAAGAAAATCAAATGGATACAAAAATGCTTAAGTTGGTCTTCTTCACCTCTCTTCTTATCACTGCAACACGTAAGTTTCAGTATAACAAGTTACGCAAAGGACTATGGTAATTAATTTTACTGTAAATCATAAACATAATAAAATTTTGTACACATATATTAATATATTATATATGTATGAGTTTCAGCACAAACCCTTGTTTTAAAGAAGGGACTTGCATTGTTAATGTTAGTAAAATATACTTTTACAGATTTTTTTTTTTTTTTGTCAAATATACTTTTACAGATTTAATAATA
Organism: Iberis pinnata; assembly: GCA_900406425.1. Classification (NCBI taxonomy): domain Eukaryota; kingdom Viridiplantae; phylum Streptophyta; class Magnoliopsida; order Brassicales; family Brassicaceae; genus Iberis; species Iberis pinnata. The sequence continues at coordinate 35,309 of OVBE01000939.1, forward strand.
GTTATTTCCTTCATAACTTTGTGTACTAATTTTATATAATTTCCCATTACAAAATTAGAAAATGGACAAATAAATAAAACCAAATTTGGATGGTTGCAGATTTTGACATGGGAGTCGAGGCTAGAGGACCAATAGTGAGCCTAAATTGCATCACCGTGGCCCAATGCATAGAATGGTGCGGCGGTTGCAACAATTGTATGTGCTTTCATAACTCTTGCATGTGTAACGCCAAGCCTCCACTAACCACCGTCCTTCTCACCGGAAACCTCACATCTCAGCCATAACCTCTAATTCAAAACAGATTTCTAATATGAACTTATATCTTTTCTTATTATTAAAACATTTACATGATGTGTGACCAAAATATATGATCTTTGCATTCAAACTTTTACAAATGATATATAAGCTGAGCCTAGCTTTTCTAGGATTTATGGGAGCGTATCTCCGGTGGCTCGCTAAGCGCAGGCAATATAATGAAACCGGTTCCATCAATGCGGTACGAAGGATGGGCGATCGGGTCAGGTCGATCAGGAATTAGAGGAACTTCAATGTCTCCTTCAAGCATTTTCAATGCATCTAAAATTGTTGGCCTTGAAGGTACCAACACATGACCACACAAAATCCCCACTTTCAAGAATCTCTCCATCATCCCTATCGGATTCGATATCCCGGAGCTCTCGTCTTTCAACATAGCCGGTGCAAGGGCTTCCTCTGTTTCCCCGGCTTTCACCAGCGACCAAGCCCAATCCGTTATAAGAAACGAGTTTGGCAATTCGGGAGTAGACAAATCGAGAGCTCTTCTTCCACACATTATCTCTAATATAACAATCCCGAAGCTATACACATCGCTTTTTTCAGATACTCGACCATACAACGCGTATTCGGGAGCTAAATAACCATGTGTGCCCACCACTCTAGTACTAAGATGAGATTCACCTTCTTTACTTTTCTTAGCTAAACCAAAATCACCAACTCTAGCTCTCATATCAACATCTAACAATATATTAGTCCCTTTGATATCACGATGGTAAATTGCTGGTTTCACACCGTAATGCAGATAAACCAACCCTTTAGCTACATCCAAAATGATGCTCTTTCTTTGAGGCCAACTTAACAAAATCTTCGGCTTAGTCTCAACCCGAGGAAACAAGTGATCATCGAGGTTTCCATTCGACATATAATCATAAACAAGATATCTCTGAGTCTGACCATGATTATTATCATCATCAACCATACTACAACCTCTAAGAGGAACTAGATTCCTATGTTTCAAATTGCTAATGATCTCAACCTCATTGCGAAACTCTGCTTCACCTTGAAACTCGGATTCTATCACCTCCTTAACCGCGATAGCCGATCCATCCGGTAAAACACCTTTGTAAACCAAACCAAACCCGCCTCTACCGATGAAATTCTTCTTAGAGAAATTGTCTGTTGCCTTCTTGAGTTCCTCTACTTTGAACAAAATTGAGCCAGTGTTTGGTCTCCATTTCGACGTTGACTCTTGATCCTCTACACCAACTTCTCCTCTAACCACTCTACCGAACCGGAAATACAAACCGGTGATAACCAGAGTAGCAAGAACACCTCCAATTATGCCTAAAACAATAGCTACAATGTGTTTCTTCTTCTTTGAGCTAAAAAATGGAGATATCAAGCTTATGGAGAAGAGACAAGAATAAGCATCATCACTCTCAGGTCCATTCTTATTGACGATACCAGCAGCATAAAGAACAACGAAATGGTAACAATTTATAGCATGAGAGCTATTACCATCCCAATTAATCAATTGTGTTTGAACTTTAAATCCAGCCTCCACGCAAACGTCGCAGCGAGAAACATCTTTGATGCCATCGGTACAGACGGAATCAAGCGCCGTCTTCGGGCCGAGACGAGAGACCCAATCTTGTGTTGTTTGGATTCCGGCGCAGGAGTTGTTATTGATGACGAATTGGTTCGGATCGAAGCAATCGGAGGTGAGATTTGAAGGTAGAGAGAGTGAATTGAGCTTTATCTGGAGTTTGTTGAGGCAGGATATGGAAGTGGCGACGTCTGGGAGACGGAATTTGGAAGTTTGCTTGAGACGATGAGCTAAAGGGATTCCAATTAGAGTCAAGACTGTGTAGCAGCAACTGTTCTTCTTCTCGATTGAAGTATCGTAGCTTCTACAATCAGTAGTGTTCCATGGAATTCTCAGGATATGGTTGAAATCCAAAGGACAAGTCGGCGACGGAGATAGAGCGGAGGTTGGGAGAAAGACAAAGGCGAAGAGGAGAAGGTAACTGAGGTTTGAGGTATGTAATGGTATCGAATTCTCCATTGTTGTGGTGAGTATTGATGAAATCGGAGATATAAATACAGAGAATGTGAGGTTTCTGGGTGAGGGAGTGAATGATTGAAGAGGCCATTAAAGAAAAGATTCGATTGAAATGGTCAAGGAGGCAGCTTTGAGCGGTTGAAATAGGGAAGAGCATTGAAAGATGAGTGCTTGACCCACAATACAATTTGCAACTGCTGATAACGACGATGAAGATCGTAGATTCTAGAGAGTTTCATTGTTACAGTTGTGAAGAAAATATGTAAACAGAGGAAGCGAAAAGGATAAAAGAATCTAAACTTGTTTTGTTATGATATGAAATATGAATAAGATAATGTGAGCGAGAAAGTTTATAAAACCGGCCCAAAAGGATAAGGCCCAATAAAGGGAGTTTAAAGAGACTTCAAAAAAGAGGGGAGCGATAATGTAGACCAGACTCTCGTTTTTGAAATTATGTATATGTATATTTTTAGTGTTTAATTTTTTAGTCCAACCTTTAGTTTTTAAAATGCTACAAAAAGTATTTTTTATTATTATAAAAATATTATTTTTATTATCGTAAATCCTAAATATATTAAGTACGACATTTTCAAAAAGAATAATTAAGAAAAAAATCTAAAAAACAATCTAAATTAAAATTATAGACCATATTTTTAAAAATTAAAGATATGGTCTAATATTTACATAATTATCATTTTAACTTAAATATTAGTTTAATATAATATTTTTTGTATAAATATATGTATAGCAATGATCCTAAACATATCTACTATCATTAAACACCTTTTAGAGCCAACAATTTGACATAGAAACTCTTTAAATCTTTAAACAAGGTATGATTATAAATTAGTATTCCTATGCAGATTTGTTCGGTAGAGTTATTGTGTATAGTTAAATCACTTTGTTTGTTCCAAATTTGTTCGGTAGAGTTAACATGTATAGTTCTTTCACAGAGATTTACGCATTGTTTCTTAGTAAAGTTTTCGCCGCAAAATTATTATGAAAAGTTATTTCGTATTGGTTTTTATATTGATCTAGATGCACTTTTATTTAGTAAAGTTTCTTGGAAAAGTTATAGTTATTAAGCAGAGTTTATATGTAGAGTTGTTATATTGATTTCGTAAAAGTATTTGTTAGGTATAGTTTTCAAAAAATTTCTTCTACACAACTATTTGTTAGGTANTGTACATATTTTGGTAAAAGTTGTTTAGTATACTTATTTCGAAAAGTTACAGTTTTTAAATAGAGATTATATGCATAGTTATTATATACAATCCGCAAAATTATTTGTTAGGTAAAGTTTGTTTTCTTCATGATCGATTTTTTTGGTAAAGTTAATATGTAAAATTTATATACGCACAATGACCCTGTAAATTTATTGTGCATAGTTATTATGTTGTTCAGTAAAGTTATTTACTTTAAAATAGACTATATTTTTAATTAAAAAATATTTGGCCTATTATTTTAATTACTATATTATTTTTAGCCTATTTTATTAATTCTCCCTTTTCAAAAATATCATAAAAATACCACACACTCCTAATAGTTCTAAAAATATCACAAAATATTTTTTTCCAAAAATACAAATAATTTAAAATAAATTTAAAATTTCAAATATAAACTCTAAACTTTTAAAACCAAACTCATCCCTTTCAAAACCAAATTCTCAACTTTAATTAGTGAACCCAAACCCAAAATTTTGAATTTTAAACCATTCAAGTTCACTTTTGTTTTTGTGGTATTTTAAGAAGAAAAAAATTTAGTAATATTTGTTGGGATTTGTGATATTTTTGGAATATGAACATTTTTTAGTGATATTTCAAAGAATTCTTTTTAAAATTTTATTTTCACGATTCAAATTAAATAAAAACTAAACTTAATGCTTCAATAAAAAAATCTTTAATCTAAAACCAATAATTTAAATTAATTATTATAAATTTATAATCAAGCTTAACAATTTATTTTTATTTATGATAGTTTAAAGAACTGAAGAAGAAATTTAACTAAATCTTTTAGTATTTGATTATCTTTATATTTCTCGATTTGTATCAAATTTCTTACTAATTGATATAGAAATTTAACGTGTTCACACACGTTGTAATCGGTCGTTCGAAGTCATCGGAAGTTTTCCTTGTTTTTGAAAGGATTTTGGCCGGAAAATTACCTAGATTTCTCATCGAATGGTACGAATAGAAAAGATCTAGTTAAATTTCCTTTAGTATTAGATTATCATTTAAATTTCTTGATTTTATATCAAATTTCTTAGTATTTGATATAAGAGCTTAATGCATTCACACACATTGTATTTGATCGTTTTGAAGTCATCGAAGGTTCTCTTTGTTTTCGAAGAATTATCGTCAGCACATTACCCAAATTTCTCATCGACTGATACGAATAGAAAAGATCTAGTTAAATTTTTTGTATCAAATTTCTTGATTTTCAGTGGATAAAATCTTTTATTATTTGATATAGGGGTTTAATGGGCAGTAACCTCGTGGAGTAGAGAATTTGCTTTGTTTCTGAGAATTGGAATTTGATCTTTTGAGCTATACGAAATTTGGTTTTTGAGGTTTGTTAAAATGAGTGTAATTGGACTATATGAGATGGGTTTCAGTGGAAACTTGTGGAGATGGACAAAGGAAGACAAGTTGCTGCTAAAGGCTTGTCGTAAAGGGGAAGTTGTAAGAGGTATAGGAGACATACTTGGAAAATCTATTGACATTTTCTTTAAAAGTTGACATAATTGAATTCTCTAGCTTTGATAATAAGGTAAGAATCAACAAACATCTTCTTTTAATTTTTTGATTGATTATTGGCTACTATTGACATCTTCCTTCACTAACAGAAACAAGGAGAGTGACGACATATTCCTCCTTTCGGAGTGGAGACAAGTACACCTCTCCACCTTGACAACTCAAAACTGGACCAGGAAACAATAACTAGTATAACAGAGAAAAAAAAGTTGTCATATTCACTCATATTGTTTATCATAAGATAGGATGGTGGTAATATCTTTCATGGAAGTATAAATTCTATTTTTGGGATTAGTATTTAAATAACTTAACTAACAAAATCTTTTTATTTAGCTTTGTGAAGGTATGTCGCTGATAGGCTCAAGATTTAATCATAAATATACATTGCATAAACAAATCTAAGTAGTATAATAAGGGTAAAATTCCACAGAAACCAGAAATCACGACTTTCGATTTAATATCGAATTAAACTAAGACATAATAAAAAGGGTGTTCGTCACAGAGTTTAAGCAATAACAAGTAAAATTAAATAAAAGTAAATCAATAAACAAAAGCATCAGATATTAGGAAATTTCACAAGTAATCAGGTTTAAAAGCCAAGATTAACATGCATGATTTTCTTTGAAAATAGCTCTCAACATAAAAGACATAAATAGATTAATCTCTTCTTGGAGTATTAAACTCTATGTTCGAATTATCAGGAAAAAAAAAAATTTTGCGGTATCTAAATAATTCAATCAAGCATTAAGTTTAGATTCAACAAGTTCATAAGCATTCAAATCAATACTCTCACAATCAAGAGCACTTACTCATCTAGACTATGTCAGATCTCTAAACTAAACTATTTTCGTTTCAACCTAATATCAATGAACTAGATGATCACTCTAATTCAAGCATTAAGAGAGAAAAAAATCTAGATTAAGAACCTAACAAATCAAATCCATTATTAAGAACTTTGATAAATCAAACTTGGTTTCCGTGGAAAACCCTAAAACCTAACTATGAAACTACTCATACATAACAAAACAAACACAAAATATAATCATTGTAGAACACATAATCAAAAACATAAAATAGATATTGATGGATAAAAGAGTTCAGAATTATTCTCCAACATACTGGGTATGAAATTCGTCTCTCTGTAAAAAGCTTTGAAGAATAAAATAAGTGTAAAAGGAAAATAACACCAAGCCTAGGGATTTTATAGTCTAAAAGAAAGAAAGAAAAATAAGGAAAACTGCAGATAGGCTCGAGGACGATCTTGTAATTTGACATTCTTTAAATTCTTCTCGGATGTAGGGATCGATCGATCCCTCAAGAGATCGATCGTTCTCTGTATAAAGTGGATCGATCTTGTAATTTGAAGATAAGTTGTTGCTAAAGGCTTATCGTAAAGAGAAAGTTGTAAAGGGTATAGCATGCAGACTTGGAAAATCACTTGACTTTTGCTTTAAAAGGTTGACGTAATTGAATTTCCTGGCTTTGACAATAAGGTAGGGGTGGGCAAAAAACCCGAAATCCGAAATCCGAACCCGAACCCGACAAAA